>WEKY01040320.1:0-11920 GCA_013390045.1 Picathartes gymnocephalus | reverse complement strand
TCTGTGCCTTGGATTCCAACACCCCCACAAAAAGGCATCTCAGCGAGTCAGTTCACTCACACCTGGGGCAGTTCCTGCTGGTTCAAGCTGCTGTGCCCCACTCCCACTGGTGTTGCCTGCTGGGGATACTGGTGCTGTGCCATGCAGGGGACCCTTTCAGCCTCCTCATCCCTCCATGCAAAAAGCAACTGGGTGAGGGCCTCCTCCACAGGAGAGGGAGTGAGACCCACCCAGTGAGACTTTCCAGCCCAGCCAGGATGGCAAACCATGCCACCAGTCACCTGGGCTGTGCCTTGGCTGCCAGAAGCTGCAGGGTATGGCTGAGGTTGTTGCATGTGTGTGACAAGAAAGCAAAGTGACACACAGTGTGATTTGCCTCTGTTATGCCCTGCTTCAGGACAGCTCCAATTGTTTCTCATGATCACGTGGTGTTTTCTAAACATCACTGGGTCAGGATGCTTCCTCTTCTGCTGTCTTAGCTCTTCTGCCCCCATTTTTTTGTGTTTTGGGTTTTTTTTCTTTGTTGTTAATAGGCTCTAAGCTGTTAAGCAGTATCAATATGCTTTGTTCAGTCAGGGGCTTTGCAAGCTGGATGCAGGATCCCCCTCTTACTTCTCACTCCCTCTGGTTTTGCCCATTGCCTCGACTATCAGCTGTTCTCAATTCCCGGCTGTTTTGCCTTACTCAGGTCCATGGGTCTGACTGCACAGCAGTCACACTTCTCTAGACCTAGCCCTTTTTCCTCATTCCTCACCTGGCAGTGACTCAGAGGAGTTGTTCCCAAGCTCTGGCTGTGGGTGGCAGAATGTGACACCCAGCCGGGCTGGGCACAGGCTGCAGCACGACACCACAGCTCTAAGCTCTCCTGGCCTCCTTCACCATCCCTATCCTTGCACTTAATCTTACAGGAGATCAATCTGAAGGAGATTCTAAGTCATACTCTTGTCCCAAAATGGCTTTTTTCACCCTGTGTGCAAGAGGCTGATCCACACACAGAGTTCAGGTATTCGGTTTATTTACAGTTGTGCACAGAAAGAGGTGCTGGGTGGCAAATCCACAAAGCCAGACCAGTGACTATCAAAACTTGTCACTATTTATACACAAACAAAGGCATTAATGTCCACTGGCTACAAGTCACAGAGTTCTCTTATTAACTAGTATTTTATCTCCTATTGATTAAATTATTTTCTCACTTCTTTTGCTAATTACTCCTCATGCTCAGTCTTTCTCTTCTTTTGGTTTGGTGGTTTTTTGCGTTGGTGGGCAGTGGGTTGTGATCTCCCCTTGCCAAAATTACCCATTCCTGATTTGATGAGCTGGCCTTGCTTTGTTCCTTGGTATCTGGCATTATCTTACTTTATTCACCAAGGGTCCTTGGTTTGTTGGTTCAGCAGTAAGTTATGCCTTGCTGCACTTGATACATTATCTCAAGTTTCTTCTATTCTTTTTTTTCTACAGCTGCTGCAATTACTGAGACACATTAAAAATAATTTATCTTTTAGAGAGTTGTTCATTTCCTCTGGTTGAGGCTATTAAGCCATAACAGTACTCAAAAGCCTCACTTTTTATGAACACCATTTTCCTGAAATTAATCACAGGTATGACTGGCAAGTCAATTGCTTCATGATTTTTCAAATGCAAATAGTCAGTGCTGCAATTAACAAAGCATAATAGGGTAAGCATTAAGAGAACAACAACAGGGTGAAGTATCTTACTGAAAATCCCTGTAAGCAGTTGTGACTATCCAAAAAGAGTGTCCCACCATCAATGTTCTGTGGGAATAGCTGCACCTTTCTTCCTGTTGCCAGATTTCCCCACTTGAACACTGAGAAAGTCTGGCTCTACTCGTCCTCTAGAATGCAAAAGAAGGCATCTTTTAGATTCAAAGCAGTCAAAGAATGATTTGTCCATGATCATTTGCTTTATTGCTCTTAAATCCTGTACCAGCCTATACTGACTGCTGAGAACGAGGCTTCTTTACCGGTGTCTGATTCAGACTGACCCTGTCCAAGCAGCATTTAGGATGCCATTCTCAGGTTCCTCTGAGCTGTGGTTCATTATTAAACAGATTGAAGCCTTCCATGCTTTTTCTTGTGAAATACACAGAGGTTCCTGAAAAAGGTTTTCAGGCATTTAACTTGCAGAGTACATTTGTCCTAACAATTGAAGGGGACATCCTGGCATATAGAAACTCGTGTGTTAGTTTGTGTCTCCAGCTGTGCATTCCATGGGTTGTAAGAATGGCTGTGAAGCTCATTTTCCCGTTACCCCAACAATCAGAATTATAGCTTTACTTAGCAGAATCTTGCAGTGAGTTATTGCTGAATGTCTGGCTCCACTGTCCACCAGAAATGTCTGGTTTCAGTTGATTATCTTAAATTTCTGTCTCCTATTCTTTGTTTTCTTTAGTTCTACAATTATTGAGACATATTAAACATAATTGATCTGTTTGGGAGCCGTACATCAATACTAGTGATTAGCTTATGAATTTTCAACAGTACCTTTGTTATGTGATCAGTTCAGTTTTGTTTAATCACAGGACTATGTTGCAAAAATGGAGGAACTCTGAGCAGTATCATTTGCTGTGAATGGTGAAATCAGGATTGCCCTTTCTCCACATGTCAAGAGTTTGGTTCTCCTATTTTCTCTTGAAAAGGCAAAATAAAAACATGAGCCCCTTAGTGGGAAATTTTTTAGTGTAAGGCATTGAAAACAGTTTACATGTTTATGTTATGATTTATAACAGCTTGTTTCACTGGCAATACAGTTCTACAGATTAACACAGCACAGCAGAGATGTTTAAAATAGACTAAGCAGAATTTCATTCAAATCTGAGAGTGCAGAGTATGTTTTGAAATAATTTTAATGAACAGAAAAATGGGGCATGATGCAAAAGATGAATGACTAAGCATTTGTCAAAGCCATTTCACATTATAATTTAAAAAGAAATCAAAATGTAGTGTAAATGCAGTAGTTGGCAGGATCATTCTGTGACATAAACCGCTAGGAAAAAATCCTTAATTATTCAGATACTATACTGGATGTTGTGTAGTCAAACCTTATAAATCAAAGTGGTTCACACGGTGTTGCCTTGGGCTTTATCCCAGTGAGTCTTGAAAACCCTTAGGTATGGAGACTCCACACAATGAAATTCATTCAAATTTTTGACTAAGGACTTTTTTTCCCCTTTTTCATATCTGGTTGGATGTACCCTCCATGTTTCAGTGCCTGCTCCCTGTCTCTTATTCCCCCACCATGCATGCCTGCACAGAGCCCAGTGCCACCCCCTCAGACAGAGGTGCTGGGAGGCTACAACCACACCCCCAGAACCACCCCTTCCCCAGTGTTCTGGCTATGGCTGGGACAGAGTCAATTTTCTTCCTGGTAGCTGGTGCAGAGCTGTGTTTTGGAGAATAGTGTTGATACTACTCAGATGTTTTGTTGTTCCTAACTACTGCTTACCCTCACTCTTTACCCTCGGTCAAGGACATTTCAGTTTCATACTCTGCCAGTGAGGAGAGGCACAAAAATCCAGAAGGAAGCAGAGCTGGAATGGCCAAAGGGATGTTCCATACCATGGAATGCCATGCTCAGTGTTTAAATGGGTAGAGTTAGCCAGAAGGGTCCTATTGCTCATCAGGGACAGGCAGAACATCAATCAACAGGTGGTGAGCAACTGTACTGTGCATCACCTGGGCTTTATTTTTAAAAATTTCAATTAGTAATTATTATGATAATATTTTACTTATTCCAATTATTCAACTGTTCTGATCCCAACCCAGAAGTTTTTTTTGTGACTCTCCTCCCCATCCCACCATGGCTGGGGATAGATGAGTGAGTTACTGCCTGGAGGAGCTTTGCAGTTCCAGTGTAAATGTGGTTCAGCACAAGCTAGTGGAGACAAAAAGCAATGTGTCCCACATGGTGGGAAGCAGTGGGTGGTGATTTTAAAGGCTTTAAAATAAATAGAAGAATAGAAAGGTCAGAGAGAAAATATAACTGGGGGAGGGTGCATTCTTGGGGGCTGTGTGTGTGCATGAAGGGCCTGAAAAATACAACATCAGTGGTCAAAATGTTCTCCATGGTTCAGAGCAGAGAGAGACACTTGAACCAGAGCCATTGTCTTTAGTTACGTGTTCCTGAGCCTTGTCCTTCTCTAGTAAGGGATGAGCTATAGGGAATTGGGCCATTTGCTGTGTATGAGCTCTTCTACCTCTTCCTGCAAATGTCTCTGGTGTATTTGTCTGCTGTTTGGCTTGGCTGAGGTTTGGGTCAGTGTTTGACATGCAGGTTTCATCCTTACAAAGAGAGGGGCAGTCCTGAAGAGTGTGAAGAGTGGGAAGAAACCAGTCCTGGTTCATGTGAGTATCCATCACTGTGGCTTCCTTTCAGTCACAGAGAGGGAGCCAAGAGTGCAATTTGTCTGAGTGTAGTTTGGTGAGGCCTGATTGCCTTATGTAAACTGGATATTGTAATTAGGGGAATCTTTTTTCCAGTACAAAAATACCTGAAATTTGAGAGATCCAAATTACTCAAAGCAGTGGGAGCTGCTGACATCACTAATACCAGGGTAATCCCATGTGCATTGGACTATGCAGATAATGGGTTTTCTATAGTCTCAGGTCCTTCCTACCCTTGCCTAGTGAGTTGTGTGCAGAGACTTACAGTTCCTGTTACCTACTCACTGCCTGGGGGCTTTCCCTTCTTCCAGCTTTCCTGCACATTTGTTAGGCATCAAGCTTTCTGGGCAGAGAGAGGACAGAGGAGGTTCAGGTTGGACATCAAGAAGAATTTCTTCACCAAAGGGGTTGTTAAGCATTGGAAGGGGCTGCCCCAGGAGGTGATAGTGGTGTTCAAGAAATAACTACACATGACACTCATGGCTTAGTTGATATTGTAGTATGTGGTCAAAGGTTGGACTCGGACTTGGAGCTGTTTTCCAACCTAATTGATTCTGTGATTCTTTGATTTGTTAGACTTCAGGCCTTCTGGGCAGAGGGGGTGATTCAGACTGCGCAGGGCTGACAGTATCTCTCCTGTTTTTACTGCAGTGATCCTGCCTCCATTTGTCTGCCCTCCTTTCTGCCCCCCTCCTCTCTTCCCTCTTCCCCTGTGTGATCCTTGCACAGTTCCCCCCACTCGGAAGTGTCCACCCCACCCTGGAGTCAGGCACATGGAGCTCATCATCCTGGAGACCCTGACCCCTCATCACCAGAGGGGAACTGCAGGGAGCAAAGGGACCAGACCCAGCTGTCACCCCCAAGGTTGGTGTGTGAGGACTCCAGTGGCTTCTGTGGTGGACAGAAGTGATTCCTGCATTTGAGTGTTTATTCCAGAGGAACAGGACAGTTTGGGGAACACGTGGATCTTCTTGGGCTCCTTTACTGCAGGTTGTGTGGTCATCAGAAGTGATTGTGGTAGTGGGCAAAGCAAAATGAAATTCAGATGTTCTGCTTGAGAGGCATGGAAGAGACTGTGGTTTCAGTTGATGCTTTTTCAGAGTTTTTAGTACGTATACAAATCTAATGATGTAGAAACTTGGCTTCAACCTTTAAACATAGAGATTTATGCTTCCTTTCTGCTTTAAACAAAATATTTTCTTATTTCTCATAAATATTTATGGAGAGTCTTGTAGCTAGTCCCAACCCCATGTGAATTCCCAGGCTGGTTACTTTCAGCCAGAGCTGGATTCCTCAACCAGAGCAACGATGTTCAACTGAAAACGCTGTAACTGATGGCTCTGTTCACAGATTGTCTGTGCTGGTGTGTTTGCCAAAGCCATTTTGCCTGCCTGGACACTGAATCTTGACCTAGGGTTTTTCTTTTTTGCACTATGAAAACCTCCACTCCTGGCCCAGAAGTAGCTTAAAGAGAGGGTCTAGAGCAAGGCAGTCTGAAGGAACTGACATCTGAACTCCCTCTTTGTTTTTTTACACTCGTGAATTTGTTTTCAGTTACATGTTGCATTTTTTTATCTGTTTAGAAAATGATGAAATTTCCTATTGTACAGACACTAGATGGTACAAACTTCACCGAATAAAGGAGTAAAGATTTGCTGAGCAGCAACAAAGAGCCTAACCCACTAACAGCTGATAAGGTGATGTATTTTTCTTTCTCCAAATTTCAAGGTAATCAGAAGCAAAAACTGAAGTAATGTATCAGAAAAGAAAGAAGAGCTTTAACTACGCAATGGATTGGACACTTCCACAAAGCAAACTCCACAAAACAAGAGTGCCAAAATTAATTAAATAAGCCTGGTGAGTAAGAGCAATCAAAAAAGGGGAAGAGGAAATAATGAAGAAAAATATCCCTCCTCAAAGACAGGGACCATTTCTTCCATTTATATAGGACAGTGTGACTAAGAATTAAAACTTTGTTATCTACAGTATTAAACCTATTTGTTCAAGGGGTATTGAAATCTGTTAATGATTATTATGATGACGGTATTTAAACAGTTGATATCAGGACATTCACAAGCGGTGATATTTTTCTCTTAACCATTTTTCTACTTCCCTAGTTTCTGAAAGAGGAATAGAAGAGTGTTATCTGTTACAGATAAGGCAAATAAAGGCAGTTCACACCTGTTTAGTATTAAAATATTACAATTTGAGTGGGGCAGGGAGAGTCTGAAACCTAAAACACAGCATGTAGCGTGTTTGATTGTCCGTGAACTGCTCAGGTGAAACCGGCTTTCCGTGACCTTCCTCCTGTCTGTTCCTTTAATCTTGTTACATTAAAAATTACAGAGATGGTCCCTCAATTCGTGTGAATTACAACTGTCAACAGGAAACTAAATGGTAGCAAATGATCTGGCAGAACAACATTGGGAGATTTTTGTATCCCTCGAGGTGAACTAAGCATGTGTTTGTGCTTAAATGCAAACAGATTTAATGAACGATGTCCAGAGCAGAGTCCTCCTGCCATAAGTGGTTCTACAAGGACAGTGCAAAGACATGGCATGGGCTGATTCCTTACCTTTGCCCCTGTATCCATTGTGTGAGCACTGGCACAGGGCACCTCAACCCCATGGTCCAGCCCCCAGCACCAGCTCTGCTGCCCAAAGGTGGCCCCTGAGTGCTCCCATTGCACCACTGCCACCAAAATGCTGCAGCATTTCTTATCTCATCACCCAGTGGAACCTCACTCCCTCACCGGGAGCAGCCCTGCCTCTGGCATCTGGCCTGCAGCCAGGGTAACCCTTTCTTGCCCTCATGCCATCCACAATGACCACTGCTAAGCAGTTTCAGTGTGAATTATCCCTCCTATGCCATACTAGAAAACAGGTGATGGACTTCATTAATGCTCAGTCTTTCTGTGAAACATGTCAGTATCTCACTGACACATTCACTTCACTGCAGCAAAACACAAATAGAGGTGCGGACACCAAGCAGTGGACTGTGAGAGAAGGAAAATGCTTTCCCCACAGCACGGAATTGAGGAATACAATCAGTGCAGGTGGCTCAGGGTGCAGCTGCAGGAGGTCCAGGTTTGAGCTCTGGGGGGTGCGAGCCCCAGGAAAGAACGGGCACTGACCCTTTTCTCCTCAAAGATCAGGGCACCTGTGGCACCAGCAAGGGGAATAAATTGCTTTAAGGATCCAGATGCCTGAGACTCTGCTATGGGAAACCTGGGGATGAGCTGCCAAGTCCACAAACAAGCCATGTCATCTTGGGAATAAACATGGCTAAACATCATCATGAAATCTGCAGGGCCACATCTGAATTGCACCAGTTATGCCTTATAAATGTTCAAGAACTCAAAAAACAGTCTTTTTTCAAGGAACAACATGATCCCTGACTGATCACATGTGTTTCACTGATGTTTTCTGGCTAAATTACATATATGTTGAACAAACCTTGTAAAACTCTAAATGCAAATTCCTCTGGGGGAAATCCCTGGCATATTAGACATCAGTTTCAGCAGCATTAAAAGATGATGGTTGTAGTGATATATCCGTAAACAAGGAGTATTTATGCTCTGCTGAGCAGGGTGAGGAAGCCTTCCTTTCCTTAGTTTTACTGCATCCCTAATGGAGTTAGAGCCAGCCCGGATAAATAAGGGATATGTTGTATTCCTGCTCAGGTGCCCTGCAATAAAAACTGTGGGAAACTACATCTTAGGCAACTCTTGAGCCCCCGTTTTTCATATAGTGCTATGAAAGTTTTAAGATACCATCAACAATATAAAACCCCTTTTTTTTGTCCGTGGGATTGTGAGGCAAGGAATCAGACGAGTGAGATGAGTACACCACTGGACCAAGGTCCTATCTGATGGGAATGTTACATAATCCAGAAAGGGAGAGCTGGGAAGTGTACTTTGTTGAAGTTCTCCCAGGTATTTAGGGAAGTCTTGTCTCCCAGAACAAGGTTATTCTGCATCTAAGTCTGACCATCCCTCAGCCCCTCCTCTGCAGGGTGTTCTCAGCTGCCATCAGTTGGAGCTGTACATAGACATGGGGTTTGTGACAGTGAAGCTATGAACTTTCTGTGATCCTGGCCCATTCCCTGAAATGGCACAAAAAAGCCCTCACAGTTCATCCTCACAGTGAGGAATGGGTTTGTGGAAAATTCTCAGAGTTAGATTGAAAACCCATGTTGCTCATCTCTATGCTAATATTGAGAAAAAATATGCAGACGTGGGAAAACCATGGGATAGAGATATCATTGAACAAGAATTGAAGTTCGAGCTTCAACTTTGAGAATGGATCTGATATGTTACAAGAGTAAAGGTGCAGAAACACAAAGCACAAAGAATAGCCTGTAGTTTGAATAAAAGCCTTTAAAGCTAGAACGCAGGTGCCTTAAACAAAACATGCATTCAGCATTCAATAAAGTTAGCGAAAATCTTAGAATGTAACAATATAATCTTAAGTAGAAAACTAGTACAAGGTTATAGAGCACTGTAAGATTGAATTGTAAAAGATGCATTGTAGCAAGGCCAACGTGGGATAGTGCAATTAGTGATTGGTATTTTAAGATGCTAACATACTGCTTGTCAGATGCTAATTGGCTGAAAAGCTTATTTAAGGAACTGTAACCTTTGTGACCTCGGCTTCTAGTGCTACGGCATGGATTTTCCATCCTTTTGTCTCACCCTTCCACCATGAGACTGATAAAATAAAGACTTTTGCATCGCCACCTAGTTGTCCCATCTCTGTGATTTTGGGTCTTGGCACATACGAGCTGTGAGAAGTGGGACTCAGTAAAGAAGAAGAGCTTGTTCTAAATCAGTTGCTGGTTATGTGCAGAGCTGCTTTCAGGCCAGTGCTGGAACCCTGAGCTCCAGAGATTTTACATATCGCTAACAATCATCAGTTGTTTATTTGTGCTGGAGCTGTAGCTGTGTCTCTCAATCCTGTCTGTCAATGCGAGCAACCAGTTCCTAAACCAGGTCCAACTATAACGTACTTGCACATGCACATATATGATGAGCTGTAAGTGAAGGAAATGAAAATGATCAGGAAATCCTCCATGTCAGGAGAAAGTAAGTACCAAAATAAATGTCAGATTCCTTGATCTTTAATATTGGGCAACTGCAGAACACCTATAGGGTGTGTCTAAAAAACAAAAGACAGACTCATGATGAGTCACACAGCAGCGACCTCTGATGGGGAGGTGAACATTTGCTTTTCATTCATCTGTGAAAGGGGGTTGCTTTTATTTTGCTTTTAACACATCAGTTCCTGCAGCACAGTGAGGGAGAACTGATTTTCTGTTCTGATTTATTTTTGTAGCTCAACTGAATAAATATTCCTGCATAAATACAGTGAGTATCTGGCCTCCTGTCTCTAGGCCAGGATTTAATGGTTGCTAGTGGAAGGGCCTTAAAGATCATCTAGTTCCAATTGATGCTCTATTTCTGAGACCTCTTTTCTATTTCTTTCTATCTCTTAACCTCCCCTTTCTTCTTAAATAAAATCTGTGTGTTGTCCTCATATGGGCTCCTTTGCACCTTCATTGGGGCAGAGGCATCTCTCCCTCATGGGATTGTAACACGTGGTCAGGGTCCCTTCCACCCTCAAGCATTCCGGGGTTCTGCCAGCTCCTCGCTTCCCTTTTCTTCTTGCCTCTGCTTCGAGCTGGGAATGTGCTTGAAAATGCCCAGCAAAGAAGCCTTTGCTGTCTGCTCTGGGAGCCCACACGGCTTTGGGACCATGTCACCTGAATGTGTCTCTGTCACCCCAAAACGCCTCTCCTGCCCCACTGTCCCTAAGGAAAGTCCCCCTTTTTGTCCATCCTTGGCAGTGCTCTTCCTGCCTGGTTCTGCCCGTTCTGGATAGTGGGGCAGCACGTGTGGCTGACATGCCAGAGGGTTGTGCTGCCATCCCAAGGGGTGTGGATAGGCTGGAGAAATGGGCTGACAGGAACCTGGCAAAGTTCTACATGACAATGTGCCAAGTTCTGCACCCAGGCAGGAACAAATCCCAAGTTCTGAACCCAGGCACATGCTGGGAGCAGCTGGCTGCAAAGTTCTGTAGAAAGGACCTGGGGATCTTGGTCCAAAGCAAATTCTGTACGAGCCAACAACATCTCCTTCCAGCAGAGAAGGCTAAAGGCAGCCTGGACCGTACTGGGGGAGTGTTGCTGGCAGGCTGAGGGAAGGAATCCTTGCCCTCTTCTCAGCAATGGTGAGGCCACTCCTGAAGTGCTGGGTCTCCACTGGAGAGGGGCCACTGAATGGCCATGAAGATGATTCACAGGCTAGAGCATCTCTCAGGTGAAGAAAGGCTCAGGGAAGTTTGGGGGGAGATGGGGGCCAGGACAAGAGGCCGGAGCGGGCAGTGGCCTCCCCTCAGTTCCAGCCCAACCCCGGCTGGCGGGGAGCCCTCGGCAGAGCCCTTGTGGCAGCAGGGACCGGGCCCAGCCCCGGCTCTGTCCCTGGGGAGCCCTCGGCAGTGCCCTTGTGGCAGCAGGGACCGGGCCCAGCCCCGGCTCTGTCCCTGGGGCGCTGCGCAGGCAACGGGACGCAGCGGGAGCAGCCTCGGTGCCATTGCCCTCAGCCCCGAACCCCCTTTTCCATCCAGCCTGGCGCTCGCCCCCGCTGCCACAAACAAGTGCCGGGCTCCAGCTGCTGCTCAGCGCTGAACAAGCGGTGCCTGCAGGGCAGAGACTCTTTCGCCCTGTGTGAGAAATAAAACCTTGCCCCCGGATCCCTAGCTGTGCTTACCTTACCTACCCGTTATACCCACCTACCTTATACTTACCTTATAAAGTTCCCTACTCCACTCTTACCTTTATTAAAGTTGTCCCCTGTTGAAACTGTTAAGCCTACTCAATTATCAGTTGTACTGTTATGCACGTATGCACATCCTACTTAATGTAATGATTATATGGTTGCTGTACACCTCTGTTCAATGTAGTTACAATTATTGTTGGGATTGTATTGAATTGCGTGATTGTATTGAATTGCATTAGGTTAAATTACTTAAGATGGCGCTGGCCAGAGGGGCCCCAGAACTTTCCACCAGGGAGAGTCGTCAAACACAGGACACACCCCTAGTGAGCCGAGCCAACCACAAGCTCTGATTTCAAACTGACCAATCCCTGAAGGGATCCAAAGTGCACCAAGCAGGGCCGGCCAGGACACTATAAAAGGAGGAGGCCAAGCCCTGATCGGGGTCTTTGGATTGTCGCTCCTTGTGAGGAAGATGACCCAGCCTGCGAAGCAGACTGCCTCCTCCCTAGTGCCTTCCTTGGAGAAACTCCTCGGGCAAGCGCCATCTCGCTGACGAGCCATCCACCCCTAGCTGTCCTTCTAATAAAAGAGCTGTCACAACTGAGCTGTGAGTCACTCATCTATGACACCCTGGGCTTTCTCCGGCACTTTCTCCTGAAAGGCCATTCCCCAGCAGAGCCCGCGCACGGAGAGCCTGCCCAGAGGGGCTGTGGGGCAGAGGCAAATGTCATAAATGAACCTGGGG
>WEKY01040319.1:60375-74117 GCA_013390045.1 Picathartes gymnocephalus | reverse complement strand
AACTGCGTTGTAGCTAAACAAGCATAAGTGGTTGCTTAGCAATCAGCAAAGAGCGAGACAGAAATATAGTAAGTAAAGAAACTGACTGACATGCTCTGTGGTTGAATCATGGTATTCAGTAAAAACAACAGAACACCAAGAGAAGTTTCAAACAAAATTCTCTTAATAAAAGAATACAAAAAAACTGTCTTTAGGAACAAATTATGCATTTTAAAGCTACAAATTGTTATTCACATGTCTGTTGCTATAAAAAATCCCTGTAGCTATTATTAAAAATACATTAAAATCCTTCAAAAGTTCATGAAACCATTATTTACCTTTTGTCTTAATCCAATTGTCAACTGTGTTTCCAATGATTTTAAAAACAGTATATAGCTACAAAGCAAGCAAGAGTTTACAGCTTTGAAGACTTGAAATTGATTTTTAATGCACCAGCTTTCAAACACTACAAAGGCTGCTCTCTGCTGATAAAGACAGTAAACAAGAAATTGTCCTTTAAATGTTCCCTTTAATGTTTTTCTTTAATTAAAAATCAATCAAAAAACATTGCCACATTAAAAAAAATTAAAATTAAGACATGGAAAAATGCTTTATGTTTTTGACACACAATGCAGTCAAACCAGAAAACTTATGATGTTACTTTTGTTTACTTGTATTAGTTTAGAAATTTTTTTGCACTGTAAACATTGTTAATCAAAAAATGAAAGCATATAAAAGTAGTTTATCACTTAGCTATTTTAATAGAGTGGAAATGTTAAAAATATGGTGAAATTAAACTAGAAATTATAAAAGTACTAAAGAAAATTACTTTTTAAATACCTGTTGGTTAATATATTCCTATCCTCTAATCAGACCAAAGCTTATTTATGTAGATTAGCTATATCTAGAGTCTCATTTATCTAACCTGTATTTATTCTTTGATCACAAAGCTTGTTAACTTAAATGGTCTTTTATTGTTATGATTAGTTTTCCCATAATTATGCAGTTTAACAGCCTGATTTTTTTTGTTGTTGTTTTAATAAATATATGCACACGCACCAATCATATTCAACAGTATTATGCTGGATGCTCAATGAACTGTAAGAGCAATTTCAATACAATAAAACTTCCTGGAAATGTTCCAGGGCAAGGTGTGGAAATACGAGTAATCAGTGTCACTATAACTAGTACAGGCAATGCACACATGTCATACAGACACCAGTAGATGGTGTGAACCACTCTCTGAAAATAATTCTACATGACTGTCACTGCAAGAACCTACAATGCATCGATTAGAGGTCCCACCCACACAGCTGAAATTATGCATTTGTATCTCATGACAAGACTTTTCCTTTCCCCTTTGGAGCTCCCCTTTGGCAGGCCATGAAGACTGCAACACAAAGCCACCCAGCAGGGAACAGGATGAGATTAGGAACTTTTCTGTTACGGGTTAAAGTATTTCATGAATGTGAGAAACTTTGATCTGATACATACGCCACAAAGCCAGTAGAAAGGTCCATGGCTAAAATCAAATATCTTAATTTGAAGGACTTAACATGAATATATTGCTTATAGCTTATTAAATTGAAAATAGACCAATATGGGACCAGTATGATTGTCTCAATGGTTGGAAAAAGAGATATCCCCTCAATGAAACAAAGTGAGAAAGAAATTGATCTTTTTGCTGTTCCATTGTACAAGTAACACTAATAATTGGCTAAAACTATGCAGTTTTATCTTTATATATAGAGGTACTCCTCAGTTTTGAGGACAAAAAAAAAAAGTAGATCTTTTCTCATGTCAAGCAAGTGGATTACTTGATCTGCTATCCTTTCTGTACAGGTGATACCACTACCTAGTGGAAGCAAAGCAGTAGGAGAAAGAGATGGTTCTTGTGTGACCTTATTAAGAAGGAAATATATCAGCAGCCTTTGGGATTTAGCTAGAAAATATATGACTGCTCAAGAAGGTTATTTAAAACACTGTCTAATATCCTAATTAACAGGGACATTCATAAGAATTTGCTTGCTCTTGAATGTAGTACTTAACACCGAGTAATTTTTATTCAAAAATCCTAGTAAATTACATTTTTTTCTTTCTCGTTGGATTTACAGTAATTAATCCAGTATCTTCTTCTGTTTAAAAAAAAAAAAAATCTACAGCAGACTGAAAAACAAAGGTTGCACTATGACAAATAGATAAGTAGGGCTTAGAATGCATCCTGGCTAAGACTTATGGCAGCTGCACATTACTCTGTTTCGTCTCATCAACAAAAGCAGTAACTAGTTAATATCCTTGATGTCTCCTTAAAAACTTAACAAATAAAACATTTAAACTCAAGGAATGTTTTTCCCCAGGCATTTTGCCTCTCTTCCTAGTACCTTTTTCTATTTCTTTTCTTTTTCCTCTTTTTTCTATTAAGGCAAGAACCTGCAGTCCCCTGAGAGTTTTACTTGTTTCTTGTATTTTTGAACCCTTTAGCATTAATTTTACCACTTCTCTTACAGCTGAAGTAGCCATACAATTGAAAGCACAAAGCTTTCAGGCTATCTACTGCAAAAATTTGTCCCAACTGCTCTACACTGACTTTTTGGCATCAGAGGATTTATTCTATATTTTAAAGATAAAAACAGAGCTGTGTTTCTGCTCTGGTCAACAAATCCTTGTTTAAGTTCTCATCACTGAATTTTTTTACGTATAGGAAAATATTAATAATAGTGTCAAGATGTCTTTTCTTCATACATGCAGGTATTCCTCAGGCTTGAAGAAGTATCTGAAGGTGTCTGCCATGCAACACACATGTTTTCTCCAGAAAAAACCCCAAACCAAACCCAGCCCAAAAAAACAACTCATATACATCCACTTTTTGTATGTATGTTTTGCCTTGCATGGCAAAACCTAAAACTAATTTAACTTGACATTTTTAACTTTTGTAGAAACAACTAAAGAAGGAAAAATTAGGCATGATATTTAGAAACATATATGTAAATGTCAGCTGGTATGTTAATGTTTCCTGGGGAAGAAGGTAGTGATGAGAAAGAAAAAATGCGGGGGAAAAAAAAACAAAAAAAATTTTTTTTTTTTTTTTTTTTTTTTTTTTAATAAAATCCCGACTGGTTTATATCCAGATGTTGTGACTTGGGAGGAATTTTTTTAGTGACACGTTTGTCTTATCAGAGAAACCAGATTCTATCTATGGTTTCTTAATACCAAATAATATTTGTGAATATTTCACACATACCTATTGCTAATTTTCCATATAAAAATATTTTCTGAATTTTAACAATAATGCTGCATTATTCACAGTTTCAAAAATATATGAAAACATGTGTTAACATACGTTCAGCAATATGTTCAATGGAGTATTTGCTTACTTTTCAGCTGTACACAAGATTATGCTGGGCTAACCATCAGACTTGATCATCCAAAAAGTATTTCCAATCCTAAACCATTCTATGATTCTGTGTTACAAGTCATATCACAGTTACCAAAACATCTAAATTCCAGTCTCCTTAATTGTTTGTAAAGATGCTATAAGAAAAAAATCACAAAAATCTCAAACCTCAAAATGAAGGGCCCAGTCATACTATTCTTAGCTGCATTCCATAGAGGTCTTTGTCACAATTCACTCTTGAACACTAAAATCATTTATGAAGTCAAAATTATGCTATTGACTGAATTATGAGTAAGAACAGGCCTTTTCATCAACATGGAGAAGGATAACAGAAACTTGACAAAATATATTGCTGAAAGATCACTCTTCAAAGGATTGATCAGTCATTGAAATTGCACTAGTAATCACAAATTTGAAGGGATCTTCCCATCTAAGTTTAGATAGTGACAGTGAACACAAAGATGTAGAAAGCTCAGACAACTTTAAGAGCAGTTGAGAGCTGTGACAGTTAATCTTGCATAACTTGTTTCATGTCTTTTATAAAACAGCAAGTTCTACAGGGTTATTTTTATTATTAAACTTTTGTTAACACGAATTTCTGTTCTGGAAAGCCTGTTTTCTTTTTCATAATGTGTATATTCACTTTAGATTCTTAAATTGTTTTTTCTCTATTATTTTTACTGTCCTTTATTACAGCACTTCATCTTGGAAAGTTCTTTAGATTTCAAATGGACCTATATATCAGGAATGATCCTTTTAAAATAATAGTGCTATAAATATCACCAGCAAAGAACTCAAGATCAAGACCAGAACAGATATTACACAAAAAAGGAGTTCAATTCTGTTTCCTCTGTCTATTTCAGCAGCCAGTGCAGATGCCAGAGTGAGTGGTGTGTTGCCAGACCTGGTCCTAAAATGTATGTGCTTTGTGTCACTATACTATGCAGAGCATCTTGACAAAAAAATTAAATAAAGCTTCATGGAAGCATAGGAAAGGTTTTGTCCTGAAATTCTTATGTAGCCAGCTCTGGGATGGACTTCATCCAGTGAATGAAACTAAAGCTGCAGAACAATGTAACACAAAACCAGACTGTACACAAAACTGCAGACTGTATTTACACAATGCAAGCATCCAAAGGAGTTATTTTGCAAGACATCTAGCCTTGTAAAACACTTTTAAAGCTACCATAATGAAACCTAGGCAGGTAGTTCAAAAGTTTCATCTCACAACTTAGTGTCTTTAGATACAGCCCTAGAATATGCAGCTGTGAATCTTTGGAATATATAGAATACAAACCTGCAAACTTGCAAATGTTTAGAACTGCTCTAGTATCCTCCTGATGCAAAATGTTACCTTGTACTAGCTCTAGTGAGAAGAGAGAATAATACTCCTCATTTGAAGTAGGAGACACAAAAAAAAAAAAAAATGTATACCTCTGTTTTCAGATAGGAATTTAAATCACTGAGGATGAGTGCAACTTCTGTGACGAAAGCTGCTTCTCCTTATATGCAGCAGCTGCAGATTTCTTTTTGCAATCTTGAAATTTCTGAGCAAAAGTTTCTCCAAGTATGAAACAGCATATTTAAATATAGAGCAGCACTGATATGGTTCATGTGGTTTTTTTATTTCCCTTGAAGACTCTATCTTCTTAGGTACTACTAGACACCTGGCAATGAAGCTGCACTGGGACTTGACATTAATCTATTGACACATCATAAACATCATGTGCCTGAAGTATTAAGAATGATCTGTACTTTATCTTAAAATGCTGTGGGAGTGCCTGGTACAACAGATACAGTGATTCCCAGCTTGAGGGCCTCTTTCAGCACTGTCATTCGTTTTCAGCTGTCATTTAACAAAAGCTGTGACCACTGCTTTCTTTATTCACACCCACCTTATTCCTGATATATTTACAAAACTCCCCAAATTGCACCACAAGTATAGCAATAAATAATCTCTAGGATGATCAACACCATTTGTATATTGTAGATAGTTTTCTACACTATTGTTATGTCACTGTGAGGAACCTATTTCTGGAACATACTTGTGTAAAGAAACTATTATTCCTTTAGCCATCCACTCTTACCTATTGAAAATCTGCAAGAAGTTGTAACTTGTTCACACAGGGAAAGGCAAAGTGATTCAGAACTTTGGTAGAAGAGCCACACATATGTGTATGTTTGTACAGTTTTTGGGGTTTTTTTTGGTTTTGGGGTTTTTGGTTTTTTTTTTTTTCTGCTGTCTGCACTTCAAAATAAAGCAAAATTCTATTTCTTTTGTTCAGGAGAGTAGGTCACCAGAATGAGATGAACCAAATTTCCCCAGTGCTCTTTAAGGTCTAAAGTGAACAGAAATCTTCTTTCAACCATGTTGCATTCCCATTTTCTCCTGCTTTCCTTCTCCTCAATAAAAATTAATAATTTGGGACTTAGGTGGTTCAAAGGTCACATGGAATTTTGAGTCTAGCAATGAGAATTGTACAGCACAGCCCTATATTTAAATATTTTTAACAGACTTTTGTTTGAAAGCACTGTTTATAAAATATCTTTAGAAAATGATTGCTGAAGTGAAGAACAATACAACACACTGAAGTGTAGATGTGTAGCTTCCCAATATGTTACTAAACACTGTTTTTAATACACATCAATCTCAGGTGCACAGCAAGTTACAAATGGTCAATTTTCAGAGGGCCGAAGAACTTGCAAGTCTCTTGCAGAAATAAAAGCTGAAGGTATACAGCATCCTCGTCTGTCCATACAACTTTTATACATATATGTAAATATGCTTGTTTAAATTATTTAATTTTTATGGTACTGAAGAAGCTCATTGATTGATATATAAAACACACAACTGTGTTACATAGGTGAATGTTACAAAGTAATGAGCAAACACACAAGCTGTCAAAATGTGTGACTAGTGTGTAACAGAAGTCACTTAAAGAGAGGCAAGATTACACCACTCTTATCCATATCAGGAAGTATTTCATTCAACTGTTGGTCCTTTTGGGTCAGTCCGAAACCCCTAGTCACTAACACCTTACTCCACAGGTGTTTGTTGCTGTAAATTGGGCTATCTGTAGAGTAAAATACTATTCATGAGAAATAAGGGAACCATTAGGCCCATTGACTTCACTAGGTCTTACTAGAAAGTGAAAGGAAAAAAGAAAAAACAAACAAACAAAAAAAACCCATTATGGACTCCTAATAAGAGTGAGAAAATTTGGATCTTACAGAGAAAGAAACTATTTATTTGCTATTAAATATTTATAGAATCAGTTGGACGTACTAAGTAATAACATAATATTTAGCATGTATATACATCTCCATAGATATATAGTATGTACCTATATATATATATATACACACATATATATACAGAGAGAGAGAGAGAGAGAGAGTTTTAATAACAGATTCCTGTTAGAGAATTGTGCCATTAAACTGTTGCCAGGAAAATGAGAACAAAGAAATGCAATTCCATTGTATGAATTACATAGTATGAGATTATCATGTTTCAAAAATATATCTGTAAAAACTAATGGGAACATTTGTTAGAGAACCATTACAAAATTGTTTACTTTCCCCTTACTGAGGTAATGAAGAAAACTGCTTAACTGTATTGACTCACTAAAAGAGATGATAAAGCAGCTGGATTTTGTTTCTTTTTTTTCCCCCACTGCCTACACCTTTGATTTCTAACTGTGTAATTTACATATGCAGACACAGGTTTCTTGGAGTGATTAAAGATATAACAGATCCGGAGAGAGAGCTGATCCTTTATTATTTCTCCTTAAGTCTGCAGTTTAAATTTTACATGAGGCAGAAGTACAGGACCAGACATAAAGTAGTGCCTACATTCTAAATGCAAATTTTATATAAAATTTACTCCGGGGATGTGGAGATGGAGAATAAAAATGTATTTCAGTAATGCAAAAGCACAGTGAAGAGGGTCAATTTTCCCCTCCAACTACTTTAAATCTGAGTCTTTTCTAAATAGAAACCAACTACACTCTTTCTTACTATGTCTATTTTGACAATACAACTACAAAATATAGTATCAATAAGAATGTCTGGACAGGTTGTTCACCAGGTAAAACTGGATGTTTTCTAATCTACTGACTGGACCATGCAAACATCCAGAACACTCTGTGTAGATAATGAGGGAAAACAAAACCAGTATTAGATATAGCAGTATGTGTTATGAGGAGTTTCAGTTAACATTTTCCATAACTGTCATAATGAAAACTCTTATAGAAACCACAACACACTCTTTTAAGGGAGGAAATTCCTCTTTTAGCTTTATATAGATTTCAGGAAAAAAAAATCATTATTGATCTTATACAGTGAACACTGTAAAAAGGAAGGAATCATATTTTCCATAGGGATTTCACACTACAATTGAAAATTTACTCTTCAGTAGCATCAATACATTAATTAATTGCTTTATATAGACATTACATGGTTGAAGGAAAATATAATTTTCTGTCTTTTAGTAACTATTACACTTGTCAATAGGAAAAAATGTGGAGTGGTTTTTTCAGCTTTCTGACAACTACATTTTACAGTAAAAAAAAAAGTTGACATTACTTAAGCAAGTGTCATGGAAAGTTATTTGTTTCTTAAAGCATGAATAATAAATCAAATTATCTCTGGTTGTGCCCTAACCTAAACTCTTCACTAAAGTGTCACTTTTTGTTAAAATCAATTTCAGATTTTAAGTATTGCTCCACTCACCTAATTGATAGCAACACAAATTCACGATAGGCATAAAATGAAATTGTTTCTGTGACACAACTCAATAGTCGCTTGAGGATTAGTTTACAGTGACCTTATACAGTCAGCCTTTTTGTTAATTGTTTTTCCTTTTTTTTTTCCCCAGTTAAAAATATTCCATTTCTGGGTCTTGAATTTTGGTTCTTTAGACTGCCAATTACCATTGATCATTTCTATTCAGTTTAAAATATTAGATACAGGTAGCAACTAGAACATTTGGTGTTCACAGATCACAGGGCATGGTAACTCCAAGGTATTATGAATCTTCTTTAGGTACATCAAGTGACTACAGTCCAACTTCTTTTCCACTAGCTGCATACACAAAATGAGTCTGTGTCACTTCTGATACACTCAGCTCATTCCCCTATGACTCAGAACAGCATATCAGGAGAACCACAGGATAAAACAGATATGACATTTCAAATATATTTAATAGTCATTATCCAGAGCCTGCTTTCAATACGAACGTTAAAAATCACTTTGGAACATACCTGTAGTGTTTGAACATTAAGCTGCATTAATCATGAAGCAATGCTTTAAATTAAATCAACTGGAGCCAATTTCTGCCCTCACCTTCACTCTGCAAGTTCACTGCTCTGAAATAAATCTTCTGAGTTTGGACTTTAAACTACCTGCTAAAAATTAAGTCATTCTTTGATTAGTACCCTATATCCAACGGTCCAAATTCTGCCATTTCTCACATTCACAAAAGTCAGTAGAGGACAGTGTGGACATATCTGGCAGCAGAATGCAGCCCAGCTATAATTTATTTCTAAATGAGCTTTGGTAGAAGACAGAGCGTGTAAGTCTTTCACTATAAAGCAATCATCAATGTTGACTCAGGCTACTGGAAATCTGACTAGTTGTTTTGCTGGTTTAGGACAGGATGTGAGTTTTGTTAACATTTGGGGGTAGGAGGGAATCACCACGTATATTTTCTTTCTATTTGACTAAGCAGAATTTTCAGCACTGAAATTTTAGTTGTTTATGGGGAGAGGAGGAGGCAATGGGGCCCTAAGATACTGTCAAAAAATATACTTATGGATATATATTCTGAAGAAGGAAATTAAAAAAAAATAAAACATACATCTTGGAATGATAGCTCATATTTATGTACAAGATTGGAGGGCTATAATACACTGTTGCAATAGATGTCCTCAGTGTGCAATTTCTCCCCTGTCCTGTTACTTACTGCAGGTGGTATGACCACTTTAGAAATGCCCTCTCTCTTCTCCACCCCAAAACCAAAGAGAAGTGAAACCTGCAGAAGTGTCCACCCTTGTCTGACAGTCTCCTGGGAAAATACCCCAGTGTGCCTCAAATGAGCTAAATGCCTGCCCACACTCTCACAGGCACCTCTTTGGCACTGCTATAACTCTATCTGTGTTTCAGTGGGCATTTTCTTTTGAATCACATGGGAAACATCAGTGTGACAGCAGAACCAGACCCACCAGATGTGGTCTGGTTCCACTTTCATTAAGTCCACCTCTCTTTAGTGACTTGTGTTGGTCCCTTCAGTGGTGCCTTAGAGCAGATTTCACTGCAGACAAAAGGGAAAGTTAAAACCAGTGTCTAAAGTGAGGTCCAGGGTATTCTAAAAGTCTCCTACCTGAATTATGGACATCCGGCTCGGGGGAGCCTCGCTGGCGTTAGTCCCTTGCCCTGTGAAGCTGGTGTGGCAGCCCACATGTCCCTGGGGTACAGTCAGGTTGTTGGAGGCGGGCTTCAGGTACATCACCTCAGACCTGGGAGAGCTGAGGGGCAGGCGGGTCTGGTAGTCAAAGTACATGGGTGAGGTGGCCAGGGATGGGCTGCTCACCACGTTCATGACATTGAGGGGACCCCGGCTGTCCTCGCCCTCACTGGGCACCAGCATAATGTCATTCTTGCTGATCTTCTTCTTCTTGCCCTTGCCCCCTCCACTGCCACTGCCTCCTCCTCCCCCGCCACTGCCTCCCCCTCCTCCCAGCTGAGGGTGGCTATACTCGGCAATGCGACAATTATAGGTGCGGATCTCCTTGTTCTCTCGCTTGCACTTCACAGCAATAGTGATCATGGCAGCCAGCAAGATGATGGAGACAGTGCTCAGTGTCACAATCAGTGGCAGAGACAAGTCCCAGTGTGGCCGCCGATGCTGCTCGCCATTCACCTGTGGCTCGCCAGCCTCGGGCAGGGGCCCCGCCAAGGCCCTGACTATGAGCTTGGCCACAGCAGAGAGGCTGGGCTTGCCATGGTCACTGACTTTTACCACCAGTTCAGCCACAGGGCTGAGCTCCTCCCAGTAGGGGTGCAAGGTGCGTATCTCACCGCTAGTGGGGTCCATCTCAAAGAGGTGCTCCTCATTGCCTTCCACAATCTCATACGTGAGGCGCCCACTCTCCCCAAAGTCACTGTCCAGGGCGCGGACGGTGCCCACGGGGTAGCCCACCCCAGCATTGCGTGGCACCTGCAGCTCAGCAGTGTCATTGATGAGGGCAGGCAGGACAATGAGGGGTGCGTTATCGTTGACGTCAAGCACGGTGACGCGCACTGTGGCATTGCTTTCACGGTGGGGTGAACCTGAGTCTTTGGCCAGCACGCGGAACTCAAAGTGCTTTGTCTGCTCATAATTGAAGCTCCTCAGGGCATAAATAGCACCATTCGTGGGGTTGACAGAGACATAGGTGTAGATGGAGACATCTCCCACATGCCCAGGCAGAATGGAGTAAGACACCGTCCCGTTTTGGCCCAAGTCAGGGTCCTGGGCCAAGACTGAGCCCAGGTACTCTCCAGGGATGTTGTTCTCAGGCACCTGTAACACATAAAGATTCTTGCTGAAGCGGGGTGGGTTATCGTTCTCGTCAAGGATCCGGACAGAAAATGATTTGGTGGAGTTAAGCGGGGGATTGCCCCCATCGCGTGCCACGATGGTCACATTGTACTCATCCTGTGCCTCACGGTCCAGGGGTCGGTCCGTGACCACAGTGTAGAAGTTGTCATAGTTCTCCTCCAGGGTGAAAGGAACGGCACCGGGTCCACCGCCACCGCCCAGCACCCGACACTGGAGCTGTCCGTTCTTGCCTGAGTCACGGTCGGTGACCCGCACCAGGGCAATGACAGTGCCTGGTGGGGCAGCCTCACTCAGAGCTCCCTGGCGAACAGAGACAAAGCCAATGGTGGGAGCATTGTCATTGCGGTCAATGAGGCGGACAGTGACCTTGCAGTGAGCAGGGATGGGGTTTGGTCCCAGGTCCCGAGCTTGGACATCAATCTCAATGAGGCCACTCTCCTCATAGTCCAGGTTGCCCTTGACACGGATGAGGCCGCTCTGTGGGTCAATGCTGAACAGGTCACGGACGCGCTCAGGTGCATAGCCACTGAAGGAGTAGAGCACCTCTCCATTGGTACCCTCGTCGGCATCAGTGGCATTGAGGTCGATGACAGCCGTGCCTAGTGGTGCGTTCTCCGGCAGCTCTACCACGTAGGAAGCTGCCTCAAAGACGGGGCTGTTGTCATTGGAGTCAATGAGGCGCACATTGATCTGCACCGTGCCTGAGCGTGGTGGGTCACCGCCGTCCAACGCCGTCAGCACCAGGGTGTGGTGACTCTGTTCCTCACGATCTAATGGTTTCTGGATGACCAGCTCCGGAAACTTCGTGCCATCACCACGGGATTTCACATCGAGGGAGAAGAGGCCGTAGTCATCTCGAGTGAGCAAGTAGGTGCGCAGACCATTGTCCCCAGCGTCTGGGTCATGGGCGCTGGTGAGGGGGAAGCGCGTGCCTGGTGCAGCATTTTCGGAGATGTCCATGTCCACTTGGTCAGACGGGAATGATGGTGCGTTGTCGTTCAGGTCCTGAATCTCCACTTTGATCATGCAGATCTCCTGGTCGTTAGCAAACACCTCGAGGGACAGCTGGCACTTGGCGCTGCGCCGGCACAGTGCCTCACGGTCAATGCGCTGCTTGGTGTAGAGCAGCCCGCTCTCCCCGTCCACGTCCAGGAGGTGCGGGGCTGAATTCTCCAGCACCCGGAAGGTGGACTTGGGGCCGCGGCCGCCGCCGGGGCCGCCACCGGGAACGCCACGCTCCGCGGGCAGCATCCCGCCTCCCGCCGCCAGCCGCGCATCTCGCCCGATGTTCCCGATGACCGTGCCCGCTCCCTGCTCCTCCGGCACCGAGTAATTCAGGTTCTTCAGCGACAGGGCGGGAGCCCAGCAGAAGAGGAAGCAACAAACGGAAAGGTACATCCCCAAGCAGGGGTGGGGGCGGCAGGAGCAGCAGCGGCGACCAGGGTTGTCCCCGTCTTCTTTGCCTCCTGCGCTGGGGTTGTTCTTCCTCCTCTGACGGCTCCTTTTTGCCTTCCTTTTTGGTTTTGAATATTTTTTCTTTCCTTCTTTTTCCCCACCCCTATATTTCAAGTTCCTGAACCTGTTGCTCTAAAACATCTGCAGAGACACAGGATGAGAGGCAGCAAATAGACCATGTAGCTCAGAGGGAGGGAGCAATCGGGGGGGGGTCGGGGGAAGGGGAGGGAGCAGCTTCGGCAGCGTTTCAGCAAGAGCTTGCCTTGCTTGCAGTCCCCTCGCAGTTACTTCGTCTGTTCAACTTCGGCAGTGGGAGGGTTTCAAAAACCAGAAAATTTGCAAAAGATCTTCTCCTCCGGGCAGGCGATATGTTCCCGATCCTTGAATCCCCGTAGATGTACAAAGAATAATAAAAATAATAACAATAATAAAAAAAACCGGCTGCAGTGGTTGTTCTTCTAAAACGATCAAAAATATTTTTTAAAAATGTGTATTTATATATACATAGGAAAAGGGGGTGGCCACAGGTCTGTAGCAGAGGTTAAAAAGCTTATTTGCTACTCATCGCTTGTGATGCGATTGATGGAGTGGAGGGGTAGGAGAGAGACAGAAGGGAAAAAAAGTCTCAGCTTGTTGTTGAAGCCCTCTTCGTGTACAGTGAGCGGCAGTGAAATGTCTGATTGCACCGCGGGATTGTTGGTTTTCAGGGAGTGTTTTGCTGCATTTAGAGATCTAATCTTGCATTGCTTGCGGCGGAGAGCTGCATCTCGCTGCCGTCGGTATTTCCCCCCTCTCTGTCTCGTACACCCTGGGTCACTGTTTCCTTCCCGAATCAGAGGGAGAGGGAATGAGGATTGCAGGGCAAGAGGGGAAAACAAAACACATTAAAAAAAACAAAACAAAAAAAAACAAAACCAAAAACAAAACCCAAGCCACCCCCCTCCCCCAGCAAAAACTAGTGCCCGGATTTGTAGCTTCCTTTCTCTCCCCCTACCACCAGCCTCTCACTCGTCCTTTTGGGGTGAAAAAATTAAGAAACCCACCAGCTGACCTTCATCACTAGCGGTAAATATATATTTTGAGAGAAACCTCAGACCGTGCTCAATCAGCAGTACACTTGGGTTTCTTTAAGACAGGCCAGTAGCCGCCGCCACCACCACATCCTTTCTCTCCGTGTATCTATGCGTGTGTGAGTATGCGTGTCTGAGGAGCTGCACTTTTCTCGATGCAGTTTAATTCCAGTTTGCTTTTCTCTCCAGCCGTGAGGAAAGCAACAGGCAATCCATGGCTGGACGTATAGTTAAGGGGAAAAAA
>WEKY01040319.1:681-44836 GCA_013390045.1 Picathartes gymnocephalus | reverse complement strand
CCTTCCTTCCGCACCTTCCGCACCTTCCGCACCTTCCCCACCTTCCTTCCGCACCTTCGTTCCTTCCTTCTGCACCTTCCTTCCTTCCTCCCTTCCTCCCTTCCTCCCTTCCTCCCTCCCTTCCTCCCTTCCTCCCTTCTGTAATTTGCTTTGAATAAATGTGTTCTATTCATTAGAAAGGAAAGATTAGGAGACAGCCAGTTTCAAACATGGAGAATTATCTTCTTCTGAAATCAGATAGCATTCTGCCATTCACTATGGAGGCAGCAAGAGTAAAGACTGCAGTACTGAAAATAGGGGTGGGTTTTTTTTAATCTTAGTAAAGATGAGCACAACAATGATTTTAATTTGGGGTTAATAATTTTAAGATTTCTACCATACCAGCCAGTAAAAAACTATCATATTAAAAGGTAATGTAAATTATTTAAAATTAAGTATGTAAATGTATTTTGCTGCCACAGTGAAATTCTACTTTAATTTGGTTCAGAGATATACTGAAAAAGAAAAGATATTTTGTTTCAGTGAAATTTGAATTTTTAATTTCTTTTTTCAAATACAGTACTTACAATCAAAATATTTAGATTTAGTCATTATCAACACTAACTCACTAGCACAACAAAGTGGGAATAGAGTCTCTGGTACATTTTTACTAAAACCAGTGCAATTACACCTGATATTAACAGGTGTGGTTGAATTTAACATGTTTTCATTATAGGTGTCAATATTTCTTGTATTGTTGATGGATTTCAAAGAAAAAATAAGAAGCAAACGTCTACCAACACTGTTAGAGCAGACAGATGGACAGTTGGCATGTATCTCCAGATGTGTGGACTATTTGTCACAAATATGAAAGCATGTCTGAGTTTAGGCAGCTAGTGACCAGTGTTGTGTGTTGAGCTCTCAATCAGATTAATTCCTATATCACTTTATAATGACACATTTTTTATTTCTTTTGCTGTTCAAACTACTTTGATAAATTGGAGAGGGGCATTGTTTTCCCACAATAGCATCAGATACAAAAATTTTAGTGGATTTTTTTATTTCTAATTTGTCTACATATTACAGTGTAAGAAGTATACTTCTAATTAATCAAGTTAATTACATGTCAAGATGCAAGTCTTGTCTGGCCAGGGTGTTTTTTTGTTATTTCTTTTTTTAGTTCATTTCATAGCTAAACTAAAATAAATGTATCATATACACTGCTTTTGCTTCAAAAAGAGTTACTGATTTGCTTCTGCAAGATTTTTTTTTCATTTCCCACTGTTTCTATCAATAAAACAGATAGCAGTTGCCCTTAGATGCTTCTGGTATTATAATACCATCAGCAGTAAAGATTTACAAACATTAATTTAACTGACAGTAGATTATAGAATCTTGTTGCTTAATAGCAGAATTATGGGGAAGATTTGTATGATAAACAAGCTGAAATGCCCCTCGCCTGAGGAAACTCCTAGGAATAAAAGGTTCTGTCTGTCTTCTTTTTTTTTTTTTAAGAAGAGAAATCAAACTCCTGCCATAAACTTTTGCCCAACATTTTTAATTGTTATATGCCTTGCCTATGATTTTTATCATGATCCAATTTATTCTTTTTTTTTTTTTTTTTCTGTTTTACAGATTTAGGTGTACTTGTCTTTTTTCAGTAGGAGCTGTTTTGTTGAAAGGCAGCATATTTATTTCAAAATTAACTGTGGCTCATGGCTGTTACGAGAAAGTCACAGAGCTCATATCATGCTGTCTGGGGTCACATCTTCATGAGAATCAAAAGTATACTTTGCTCCACCATAAAGTCCAGACCATGGTTTAAATATGTATCAGCTGGTTGTGGTCAGTCTTCAAAGGAAAGGCAATCTGGTGAAGGAATCAAATTTGTCAAGTATATCTGACTCACACATAGTAACCACTATTCCTTTCCTTTGCTGCACTATAAATCTGGAGAGGAAGAGAATTGGAGACATTTCTGTTGTTTACTTAGTACTAATATATTTAAATGCTGCTTTGTATATTTATTTACCGTGTGATGCAAGATGATGAAGTAAATTTCATAATTATTTCGTCAACTTCATTGTTATACCTGCAACTTCACAAACACCTTGTGTTTTCAAAAACAAGTCTCTTGCTCCAAAGCACTTTTAAACAAATTTACACAGAATCCGCAAAGAAACATGAAAGAGGAGTGTTAAGTTGGTTGGCAGGTTAGAGCAGAGAGGATATTTTAGGCACTGTAAACAGTTTTGGGAATAGAAAAAGGAAGTCATGCATGAGATATGGATACACACAGTAAGCAGGACTGTATCAGAGCCAGGAAAGAGTAAGGACTCAGTCCACTGGTAGACTAACGCAGACTCTTGCAAAGCCTCAAAATTGCAGAGGAGAAATTTGACCTTGTAGAGTAATGAGACAGAAAACCACCTGAGGGACTGAGAGAGGACTTGACATGATCAGAGTTGTGAACAAGAAAGATAACCTTGGCCACAGTGTTTGGCGTGAACTGGAGGAGGGAGATTAGAGGGAAGAAGGTTGCCGTGGCTAAGAGGTCACAGCAGGTGAAAGATAATGAACGCATGAAGCAGGCAGGAAGAGAAGATGAATAACTGAAAATAATATAGATAGAGAAAACATTTGGCCAAGGAGCCCAAATTCAGATATTTAAAAGTTGATTATGTTAAAAAAAAAAATATGTGGCCAAGGCTCCTGCTGTGTTTATTTACTATTCTATTGACATGCTGCAGGCAACTTCCTGTAGAAAAAGTCACAGAGCTTTCTAGATCATCTATATTGTTATGTCTCTATACATTCATGTGTATTGATAGACATCTATTTTTATATTTTGACTGTAGAGAAGGAATATGGAAATCAGGTGACACAAGTTTATTTTGTTGACTCTAACACTGATTAGGCCTGTGATCTTGGATAGGTTATTTCTGTTTCCTGTGCTATAGTTTCTCTTTCTGTGCAGCAGTGAAAGCAGTTCTTTCTTTGTAAATTTATAGATGAAAAAGGATAGATAGTGTTCAGAATACTTAGAATTCTCTGTACAACTCAACTCAGAAGATGCCATCAGACCATTCCACATGGACAGCTTCACAACCACCACTTGGGTAGCAATGGTCTTTTTGTAGTGGCAGCATCCCAGTACCTGATACTGGGGTGGATCCAGATGTGTTTGGGGTTGAAAGAAAGTTGAAAATGACTGCCCAAGTAGGTAGTTTTGACTGAAGGTGTCACAGCTCATCAGTTTCTGAAGCCATCGGAACCAAAATATATTTGCAGACACAGTTCACCTACCAATTGGCTCTGTGGATTACATGTGGCTTTGAAACATGTGCTGTCAAAAGACAGTGATGGTATTCTTCCCTGAGAATGCTTCATTCAACATGCCAAAGGGCTTTTTAATATATTGGTAAAATAAGACATAAAGCAGACAAAATACTTGTTGGGAATTTCAGCTGGGAGTACCAATATATTTGGAGTGTCACAATTCTAGTTCAGAAAAACTGCAGACAACAAATGATCATGCCATAGAAGACAGAGAGAAAAAAAAATATAGCTAGCAGATTAACCATAAGCCTAGAAAGAAAAAGCACCTCAGCAGTAAACACAGACATAATAGTGACTATAATTTTTGCTAAATCACAGTTAGACTCTGCACTGGTGAGTAGAAGCAAAAAAGGATAGAAGCTGGTAAAGAATATTCTTTCCTCCGAGGCACTTCTGCCTTGACAGTGTTCTTTGTACTGCTGGTGCTGAAGCTAAGACCCCAAGACGAAGAGGAAAAGGGGCGAGGTGCTTCACTATAGTGCTGAACATGGCTACAGCTGCCAGCTTTTCACCAGCTGAAATTCTGAATGCCAGAATTCCTGTGGAGGTAATTTCTGTGGCTTATTCCTCCTGTTTTTCTCCCTGTAAGCTATGAGTATAGAAACCTGTTTGCAGCATCCATTGTTCAGATTAGTCAATATTTAGAAAAGAAAAAATTAGAGATTAATAGCATTTAAAACATTACCTGCACATTAAAAGAATGGTCTGGTAAATAATAGCTTTTGAATTTACTATGAGAAATCATGTTGTTAGAGAGCAGAAAATTCTTAGAGGGATAAGGATCAGTCAGGAAGAGATCTTTCTAATGTGGTAAAGGAATATAATACAGAAAAAAAATCTGTTGAACATGTAAGATAAACTTTTTGACTTCCTAAATTAAATTGTTGCCATTTGCTGCTGAGACAATTAGCAGGTGTCAGTTAGAAGACACAATAGATTATGTACCCAATTACTTTCTCTTTTTAGACAACAGTTTGCAGTCACAAGAATGTGTGAGGAGTTTTAATCAAAGATTAGAACTTTTTAATTAAATACGGTCGTATGTGACTACTCCTTTGACATTAATTACTGTTTTAGTTGGATTCCTTTTGATTTGTAAAGGGCCCTGAGCACTGCAAAAATTATGTTGCATCATAGAAACTGCTGATTATTAAAACAAAAAGTTTTCTTCATCAGCCCATCACTCTCCTGAAAAAGAAATGTAATTTCAAAAGTGAAACGGCTGGCTTAGAGGAGACCAATGAGTTTTGAAAGCAAAATAGCAGATGGTACTTCAGCTGACTTCCCTTAGAAGGGACAGTCTGAAGGCACTTAATTGTAATGACTGATAAAGTCTTCTGTCAATGCTCAGCCAAACTTTCAAGGGGCTAAACAGCTGGCATGAGACTCATGTGGAGTTTTAACTAGCTGACTACCCTTTGGGGTGTCTTAAAGCTAACTGGCATCACTGATATTAATAGAGGACATCAATCAAAATGAAACGCTCTTGCAGAAACTGATCTGAGACTTCAAGTAATATTTTTATTTGTTGGCCTACAGAGAGGAGGATAAATGTTAACAGTGTCCTTGTGAGATAACTTCTCAAATTCAAGTCCAATGGTGGCATCAGATTTGCGAGTCCTTTTGTGATTTTGGCTTTTTCATACACTCCACTTATTCAGAGTAGAGTGGGAACAATGACAATGAAAATCCTTATCTGGACAGCCTGCTAAAGAGATGGGAAAAAAAAAAGAAAAAGAGAAATATATAAAAGGAGTAGGAATAATTCTTAGCTCATGTAAAGATTAGGGGTGAATTTCACATGAACACTCACATACTCAGAGTCATTGTGCCTTTCATGGTGAACTTTTGGAGAGATTTGTCCATCTGAAGGTGAATTAAGAAAGCCCCTAACCTCCAGTGGCACAGTGCAGTTTCTGAACGTGGGGCTTGAGCGCATGTATCTGTCTCTTAGCCTACCGAAATGGTGTTCAGTGCGGAGCTACAGGGTCTGTCTGCCACAGACCTTGTTCCTGGAGATGACAGTTTGCCTGCAACTCAGAGTGGGCAATTAATATCTCACAGAGAAAGTCTGGAAATGTTTGAACTAGTGACAGTCTGACTGCCAGCAATACCAAATACAAATCTGGACTTGTGTGTCCCTGTTTTGCCACAGCCTAATCATACTCATAAATTTTAAACTGACAAAGCAATTAAAAGCCTGTTTTGGACCCCAGATTAAAAAAGCACTTTGCACTGAGACTCTTTTGTGGGCAGAAGGATTGACATGATAGTAAGAGATACTACTTGGAATTAGCTAATCTCCACAAATTGATACCTGATTTACATGCAAGTCTGCTCCTTCTAGCCATCAGTACAGGAGGTTAATCTCCAGTTTGAGTAATAGTTAAATGGGGTAAATTTACTCAATGGAAAATTGAAGTCTAGTTTATAACCTGGTCTGAAACTCAGCAAATCAAAGTTCATTTCTGAGGCAGTCTTCCTATATGACTGTGGAAGAGATGTCTTTCGATTTCTTTGTAACTCAATTTTCTAACTATAGAAAGATGGCAGTACCTTTCTGCTTCACTTAGTAGATGGTAGGACTCTGAAAAGAAAAGTTATCTGTTACTGGCATTGGTGCACTGCCTGGGACAAACAGATGTTCCTAAATAGTCGTTATTTCTAGCATAAATTGTATTTATGCCTATTTTTCTAGTTTAGCCTCCAGCCTGCTACAGTCTGAAAATCACTATGGAAACTGTGGTAGTAAATGTGGTATTTAGCAACAAGTTTTCATACGATATCTAGGTTAAATCTTTTCCTAAAATGATCTGAGTTACTGTGTATTTCCTATAGGAGTGCAACCTCTCCTCTCCTGGACAGAAGAGTTCACTCCATTCAGATAAAAAGATTCCATTTAAAGTGAAAAAAACTATTAGTTCTGTATGATGACAAACACTGTAGGAAATTTTAGTTCAAGAATGAATGAAAAAATGTGTACTTTATTACTGAAGAGATATTGTTTTTCAAGGGAATAAAAAACACTGAGGAGAAACACAAAATTATCATAGCATTTTGTATTCACTGCATCAGTTATGTCCCAAAGAAAGCCTATCAGTTAAAATGATGAATTTTAACCTTTACCAATTCTTCTAGAGAACATTCAATTTATATTCTTCAGGCACTTTGCTACTTGTTCACCATACTGATGCAAAATTATTGTTTTTGTAATATTTATAAAGATCTAGTTACAAGTTTTCAAGGACATATTTAACTTTTTTTTTTTCCAAATCTAAACCCTATAGTATAAGTTAAGAAATGAACTGAACAAAAGTTAACATATGGTATACTTATATACCTTAATACATTAATATTTAAATAAAGTATTATATCAACTACAAGTCTGGTGGTCAATAGAAAATGCAAAGGTCATGTTATCACGGACTACAGAAAGCTTTAAAAGATGAATACCAATGGATAAAAATTTCTGCAAATAATATTTTTTCCTCATTTTCCTATAAAAACAAATAATGCCTATATGAAATCAATGGTTTCAAACTCCCTTTATGAAACCAGTTCTGTAACTGCTGTTGGCAGAACTAAACTTGGAAAAATAAACAAGCTAGCAAACAAAGAAAAAAAAAGCCCCTGGTTTGAATATAGGTGCAAATATTGAGCTTTATTTAATTTGTGTCTCAAACAATTTCAGTAGTCATGGAGTCAATTTTTCTTTAGCCACTTTAGGGCTCTGGGCACCCTTTTAAAGAGAGCAGTAGTGCTACAAATTAATATTGTAGCCCTTGGTTATTGCTGCAGTGTTGCAGCATTAGATGCTATCCCTGCTCTGCAGTCTAAGGGTGTTGGGTGGTAGTCCTGGGATGCAGAACGGCCAGCACACTGAATGAGGAGATGGTGTGTAAGAGGGCCATGAAGAAATGGGATGATCTAGATGTTTACTTGCCTTTTGTTAAGATCATTTTTGTAGAGTAAGGTTAAGAATTGTAAATTCTTAATAGAATTTTGTTTTACTTTTTTTCCCCCTCATTTTCTATTAATTCGCTTTTCAAAATTATGTTTCTGTTCTTTCAAAATAAGTGGGCCATGTGGATCTCTGTAGGGGATTTTGGATCTTTTCTGGAGAGCATTCTGAGCAAGCACAGAGATAGGAAGTGCAGGGGTTTGTCAAGGGTGAGAGAGAAGTAGGAGGCAGTGAGAGGTACAGCAATGAATTGGTATCCTGCAGGTCAGGAATACTGTAAGCATTGTTAGAAGCTTCAGGGATGACAGAAGCAGTGCCCCTGCTAACTACAGAGGACTGTGCCATTTGCTCCAGCTGGGAAGCTTCCAGAATGACTGAAATAAAGGGTAGAAGCAAGGACCTACCTTTAAGATCATGGAGGAACTAAAGTGGGGGAAAATGGTTTAGTTTATAAGTTAATTATTAATTGAGCATTTTTTTAATCATCCTAGTCACTTTGAGATGTTCTGTCCAAAAATTTAGCTATCCTAGTTGAAAGAACTGATGAAGCCTGTATTTTCAGTTTCTTTCAAAGAGGTCACTAGCAGAAAGATCTAGACTGGTCCTCCTCAAAGATTTGGTTGATTTGGAGTCCTGCCAAAGTTCTTGTAGATATTACAGTATATCTGAAATACTCAGAATGTGTTTCAGGCTTTGCTATGAAGCACACTGAGTAGTCTCTGTTGTATGAAATTTTGATCTAATAATCGAGATACCTACCAGTTTAATGCTGTGAGAAGTTTGTTGTTAATATGCATGGCCTCCGGCAAGAACTTAGTTATAAGGGGGATATTACCAGTGGAAATGTTAATTACCTCCTAAGTGATGTCAGAGATTTGCACATGTCACTGGTACAAAACCTTCCCACATAGATACCTAAAGCAGTAGTTGTAGCCTAAGAATAAGCTTCAAAGGAAAGCTTGTGTGCTATTATATGTTATTTGCCATATCCCAGGAACTGAATTTTGCTGAATTAGACACCTAAGAACAGAATATATAGATATAGGAGTATTAAACAGAGAGATTTCAAGATCAGTCAACTTGAAATAATTAAAGTGGATGTCTGAACACCCTTTCCTTTCCAATTTGAGAAGGCAACTCTCAGACACACTTAGCTACCTGCATGAGGCTGGACCTCACGTAGGAGTCTGCCTTTCATATAAGTAGCTCAGTGTTTACAGCAATTGCCACAAGAGCTGGACATTTGGAATAAAACCTAAATAAAACCTAATTCTTTTACTCCATAAGGCACTGGACTGAGTAGAAAAGAGCCATATTTGCATTCTGGTCCATACTCTTGCCATCACCATAACTTTTTGATCTAAGGGCACTTTAATGTAAATTGGGTGGAGAAGTCAGTGCCCAGTTCCCCCTGCTCTTGAGTACTTCAAGCACTGTGCTGTATTCTTCCATTCTGTTGTATGTGACTGTAGAATTCTTCCTTGGCACCCACCTTTTGAATTCACTCCAAGCTCTTCTGAAAAAAAGTCTGATTTAACTATGTGCTCGGTTCTTTTCTAAAGTTAGTTTGTATTAAGTTTGAGAACTTGCCTTAGAATGAACAGCAGTTGATTTGACTATCAATCATTTAAATAAATTTTTGAAAAAAGTTAATGTGTATTTTTTCTACATTTCATTATTGTGCAGTGGGGGGGAAAAACCTTTCTGTAACAATGACAAAAGTGCACAGATCCATTTTAAGCTTGGCTAACTGACACAGGAAATATTCTATATCTGTAAGTAGATAGCCAGCAATTTATTCATCCACATTAGGAATGAACAAGAAAAGGAAATAAAAATTCCCCTGCAGAATTAACAGAAGTTCTCAGTTTGACAGGGGGGGATGAAACTATAAGACAATAACATTGAACATAGTGATTTTCTACTGCATTTACCTCAGGCAATAGCACAGTGATATTTAAAGAAATTAGTAACTATATGAAAGATGTCAAATAAAAAACATTAAAAATTCAAATTTATATAAGACTCTGTGAGATATGTTAAGGCTTCTAACTTGTATAAGTAGGTAACAAATCCAAAGACAATTCTTTTTCAGGATGTCATAATAGTTGTGGCTGTTGCTGGTATATCTGGTAAAAAATGAAGAGTTCTTAGACATAGATTTACTTTGATGTCTCTCAGTATATGTCAAAGTCGGTACACAGCAGGTCACTTTATATCTAGGGAGATGTTTCTCCCTATATTTTTGCCAATCTTTATGATTATTAAAGGGATGGATGAAGAATACATTTTAATCCCTTATATGGGGTACATAGAGGACAGGTGAAGAATTGTGCCATAGTAGCACACCCCCTGCACTTCAGGGGGTACAAGTAAGAAGAAGTCTGAAGCTTTTCCAAAGTACCCCATCTGAAATCTTTGTACTGCAGATTGCTTGAATTAATTTGTTTCACTCCCCAGATTGACCCCTACTGCGCTATACTGCTTCCTAATGTATACATACCTTCTAATCCCTGAGTCTTCCCTCAAACTATTATAAATTCATTAAATTTACAAATATTCTTCATGGGCTGCTACTGGGTTTGTAACTTTTATTTAAAAATAAGAAATTAAAAACCGTTATTTTCTTCCTTTCTTAAACTGCTAAATTTGTGTCAGGTACAACTAAATAAACAGGATATCTCAGTGACATCCAGGCAGTGGTATATCACAGCTGCCACCTGTTTGCACATCTGAAGAGGGTTTTTTCCTCAAGACAATCTCTTATGCAATTTGGATCATTGTCTAAAAATACTTCTGTGAATCAAAACAACAGGGGTTCATGCTTTAGAAAAAAAGGGTTTATGTTAAAAGGAAAAGTATTAAGATCCAGGAACATCATTGATGGGAAATTTTTTGGTATTACATTGAAGACCTTGATATAAACGTCATAAACAGCATTGTGAGGGATCACCAGTTCAATGGAAGATTGTGATCTGAGAAAACTAGAATAACATGCATAACTAAAGTGTTGAAGGAGAATGAAAAATAGTTGTATCCAGTTGCAGTGTCATAATCTTAGAGGGCAATAAAGTGGGAGCTAAATCAGATGCGAGAGAAAAAAAAAAGAAGCAAGAACTATCTGTAATAGTCTATCAGAGAACAACACTCTCTCATCAAGCAATTTTATCCATACTTTGTATCAGCTAAAATTACTTCAGTAGAAAGAGTAGAAACAGATAAATAATAATGTCTCCATACAAGGACCTCTAAGTTTGAAATTTTAATTTGTATTTAAATCCTACAAACTGCTTAAAATATTCTTATATTCTAAGACATTTTGCAGGATTCTTTTTTCTGAGAAGCAGATGACTTGGAGTCTTGAGATTCTGCTTTTCTTGAAGAAGTAGAATTTCCCATGGAAATACCAGTTGAATTCCTCTATTAGGGTAAAAGAATTAGGAATATAAATATTTGATGAGTAGATTGTTGAAGACAAATACAAAACACAGATCATGTGCTGGTGGAAAAGGGGTAAGAAGAGAACCACTGATAGAAATTATCACTATCCTCCTTTGCTTTCCATCTGCTGGCCCAAATAATTTAAAACTCCAATAGAAAGTAAACACATATGTGCTGATTTCATGTAGGAGAAACCCACCAAAAAATGAACATAAATAGTGGTTAGGTCTTCTGTCACTGTTTATGTATCCTTCTGCCTTGGCCCTTAGACCAGAAAACCCCTGTATGGCAGCTACAAGTAAACAAAAGACACAGCCAAAACTACCTGGAGTAATAATTAATTATCAAATTAGAGCTCTCATTATTCATTTGTAAACAAAAGACTTGGAGTCAAAAAGAACTAATACTTGAATTTCAGTAATGAAGACACATCCAGTAGGAGTGACATCTTCCCCCTACACAGCCTTCTCAGCCTTGGTGCATCTAGAATATGCGTAATTCAGAGCTCTGCAATAACATTTCTCTCCAGTAGGTCTCTAGTCTGTGTAATATCAAGCCAGTATCAAGAGGTTAGGAACTATTGTCATGCATGAGGTGAGGCATTTGCTGCTGAGATCCTGAAAGTAAGACTAGTCATTAACACATATACTTTTGGCAGCCTTAACTGTTCCTGTATCACAACCCAGAACTCCAGGAGATAGAATCTCTCAGCTTACCCAGCAGAAACTTCACTGCTCCCTGCATACTCTGGCATTCCTCACAAGACAGAATGAATTGTGTTTGTTCAAGAGAGCAAAGCCTTCAGGCCAGCCCAAACTGTCAGTGTCTCAGACAAATTCTTTGGAGTCATCTTGCCATGAACATTTTATCTTTTTTAAAGGTAGGGGACTTTTCCTCTTGTGAACAAATCTTATTGTTCCCTGATTTGGAACAACAAGGTTCAAAAAGGGAATATGTTTCAAAGAGCTGCAGCCTGTAGGCCAGTGGACAAGCAGTAAAACCCTGCTTATTCCCACCTCAACAACTGTTAACACAAGTTGAAGTCAGGCAGACACACTACCCTAAGTGATATTTTAGACTTCGTATTATGTTTCATGCAAATGATACACCATTGCTACAAAACTTGGAAATAGTTTTCACTGCTAACTTGTGAACAAATGATCATAGAATCATATAATCATTTGGATTAGAAGGGACCTTAATCTGGTTTCAACTCCCTTGCTGTGGCCAGGGACACCTTCCCCTAGACCAGTTCCTCAAAGCCCATCCAACCTGGTGTGTTGCTCCTAATCAATTTGTAAAACCAGTTGCCCTTTTATTTCTCTGTTTACATTTCTTTCTCTCTCATGTCTTTTCTTCATCACAATTTTTTGTGGTACTTATTTTCTCCTTCTTCCCAGAATTAAAACTTCACTAAGTGGTAGAGAGGAGGTCAGGTGAGTTCTAGAAATACTGTAAGGAAATATTTTCAACCCAAGCAAAAAAATATTTTGCAGCTTTTAAAATATATGAATGTATATCTACTGAAAATACTTTGTCAAACAAGGCATGGAGTTGAAAAAATTGAATAAAATATATATTTTGTTTGGACTCAAATATTGTGATTTTCATGACATTCCGCATTTTAGTTTATTTAATTTTTTTCTAAAATTGTCTAATACATTGTTTCATAAGCATTAACATAAACTTTTATTGAAAGCTACTTATTACTCTTTTCAGATAACCACATAGGGCCTTAATTAAAAATTGTAATCCATTTCAAAATGTACATGCATATAATGAAAACACAATTCAAATGTGTAATATAATATAAAATCCAGATAACTGGATTTTATTACTTAAGTTTAAGGAAATAGATATATTTTCTAAAAAAAAAATGCTCAGAAAGCTTGATATTTCTCGATGTTGCAGTTGTTCTTTGATATCCAGCAGTGAAAACAATAATTATTATCTGTTCTTCATGTTCTTAGGGTTGGCACTGGTATTTGCAACCATGCAAAAGCACAGTAGCACTTTAGAGGAAGAGAGGCTGCCAAAGTCTCTGGTGAGGCTTGCCAAAAAATCACTCACAGTAGGGTGTCTCTACTAGCTCTCTCTGTGTATATAGGTCCTGCTCTTAAGGATATTCACCTGCTACTGAATAGAACTATTCATTGAGGCTGAGGGAGTGTCTGAAACAGTCTCAAACCTTTCAAAATTGCAAAGTTGCCAACACTCTCTTTTTCTCAGGAGTCTCCTGATTCCTGATTAACTTGGTCTTGGTGCCATGTTAATACTACAACCCAGCCTTGGAACTGGAGTCAGCTTATAGCCAGACAGGTAAAATTTGGGATGGGTTTCCATATGCATCTTTACATCTATCTATGGAGGTATGTCTTCAGTCTTTAAGTTTATTTAAAAAAAAATCCCAAACAACCAGTCTTCACAGAAAATTCTGTTCTGCTCATGCTGTCATCCTTCTTTTTCATTTTACATGAGACAAGGTTAATTGAGCCCAGGATGAAAAAAGGTATGATGAACTCAGATATATGTCACTCAGCTGAGAATAATGAATAAATTCTTGTTCTGAAGTGAAAGAATTCAGATGAAAAGAGTGAGATGCTGATTTTGAGAGCTTACACACCTTGAGGGAATAGACACCAAAGGGAATGATTTTTCAAAAGTGATAAATTGCACTTCCTGTCTTTTGAACTGTAGGCTGGCAGTTAAACCATTGGTCTAGTAAGGAGATTTTCAAATCTTGAAGCAATTGATGCCTCCTCCATACAACATTGGCCTAAATCGCTAAGCTCTGTGACCACCTGAGACACCATCAAAAATTTGGGGAGGACAGTTGGTGAAAAATGCTTGCTTTGGCTCTTGAAATTAAGCCATTGTAACCAGAAAATACCATAGAAAGTGTTCTCTGTCTACCCTTTGAGTAGGACAGAAATTCTCTGTGTCAGAATAGAAATATATTGCCTATGCCGTTTGGTTGTGAGGACAATAGTTCTAGGAATACAGACCTGAAAAAACATCATATTTACCTCTTCTTGCTAAATGCCATAACAGCTCGGAGGGAGTTACTCCTAAACTTTCTATCTGTTCCAGTACCCTGCCTCTTGCTTCATGGAATTCCTATGTCTGCAGGCAGGTGGAACATGCCCTTTCCTGTGTCTGCTGTAAAATTTATGGCTAATGGTGGCTCAGGGCTGGTAGCAGGCCTTCAGCTTCTGTGAAGAACAGTTCTGAGCATTAAGTAGATGTAAAAAAAAAAACAAAAAAAACCCAACATAGCAATATCTTCAGACTTTTCTGGAGAAACAGAAAGCTCACTGACTTACTATCCCCTGATTAAGCTGGGACTTTATCTGGGCAATGGGCTTGTATCTTCAGTAGCCAGGGTTGAACAAGTATGGCCACTTTTGGCAGTAGTAAACATTAAGACTCACAAGAAGGTATTTTATAGATTTAGGTATTGTAAGGGTTAGCAAGTGCTGAACAGAGATGACCTAGATAATGGTCTGGGCTGTAGTCAAGTTTGGGCTTCCAAATCCTAATTTAGACTAACCTTAAGTGATCCCTAAATTCTCTTAGTTACATTTTAGGCCTAAATCTTATATTGAATCTGGCCCATAAGTTCTAGCTCTTTCTTGGCTCTGGCTTGTGATGTTAGGCAGTTAAAAAGACTTTTTTTCCTTTGAGTTTTGAACTTTTTTTTTTTGTTTTTAATGTTTCTGCATGGAAAACATCTGTGATTTATATATTTTTGTAGTAATCCCCTAATTCATTAGGAGCTGTTTCTCCATTCAGAGGATTACTATGTAAATATATGTGCATAAATCTAGGGAAGTTTACTTTTAAAAGGGACAGACACTTGGATTTTAGAAGCATTTTTATTTGTAGTGTTGTTTCCAGCTATGATAAATAAAGGTCTGAATTGCAGCAGAAAATGTGGAAATCAAGACCCTGATCCTGCTCTGAATTCTAAGTGGGCAGGAGGTTTGCTGACGGTTCAGTGCAGGATCAGGGCCCTAAAATCTGAACTTACAAGGGCTGCCTTTTTTTATTCTGCAGTGTTCAAATGGACTGCTTAAAAACCCTATAAATGCTTCATCTAGACAGCAGGGCACCATTTCAGGAACTGATTGCCCATTATAGTACTGACAATAAAACAGGAAAATACCCCAAGGGAGAAAGAGCAGGGCCTTATGACTTTCCCATTGAACTCAATGTGAAACTTATAATTTCCTGGCCCCACTGCAGAATGTGTTAGTTTTCACTGGCCATTGCATTATGCTCCTAAGTCTCTATCAAGGAAATCTCAAATGAGGAGACTTAATACAGTGGAAAATGAGAGAAAATCATGGCATAAATCTGAGTTCATATATGCTAAAGAATAGATATATTTTCTTTATATTGTCTTCCCTCTCCCCCAGAATTAATCAGCTAGAAGTAATACGCCTTTGATTTACATTTTCTGTGCTAGATTGTGAAAATGTGCTTGCAACACAGAGACGTGAGCATGTCTGTTTAAAAGCTCTTTCAAGATTTTTTTTTTCTGAGATTTTTTAAAGAATCTCTGAAACAATATATTCAGGGAGAACAAATCAGACTCATATATAGACTCATATATTCTCCTTTCATACATCACAGCCAAGAAACCAATATATATACCATGCCTCCCCACACTGAATCTTCTCCGTGAAACTTGCAACACTTCAGTAGCAGAGAGCACCTGTCTGGATAATGTGAAGGGATAAGGGAGTATGTTAGACAAGGGCAGAGGGAATTGGGGAGGGATGCAGGAGACACAGATCTAATTGAAGCAAAGCATTTTATTAATCTAGAATGCTGTCTCCAGGCATGCCTAAAATCTAAATAATGATATTGAACTTCAAAGGCCCTATTCTCCATTCCTTGTGCAACCACTACTCCTGTTTAAGTCAATAGAACGTCTAAGTGTATAAAAATGCAGAATTATACTGTGAATAAGATGTTAAGAATCAATTAGCAATAAAATGCTGCTTACAAGGAAAAAAAAAAAAGATAAAATCTCAATGTGTGTTTGGTCAATTCTTTCCTATCTATTAGTAACATGAGTAGCTTGAACATCAAGGTGTGTGATTTTGACCCTTTGGAGAACCATCTGAAAGCCTGCATTGAGTATGAGACTGTATTTTTTTTCCAAATTATTTATTCCACTGGTCTACTCTGCTGCTGTTGGACAGTCAGCTTACATAGCACATCATGGATATTGTAGAACCTGACTACAAAGTTGTGCGGCTTCTCAGGTGGGCTCAGGGATTTAGCTTGTGTATTTTAAAACTCCTCTGTTGTTTCAGCATCTTTGCATATTGGATTATGTTAATTTCCCTAAGTAAACATTAATTACTTGATGGTTTCATAGTGCTTTAAAGCTGTATTCTGAACAATAAACGTATTCTGAAAGTGATCATTATTAATTATAATATATACTATTGTTTTATTTTATCTTTATTTTTTAAAAGTCAAAGAGCCATTTATCCTTTCTTCCTTAAAGGCAGGTACTTAGAGAGATCCACAGGACCCAGTTCTCCATGTGCCTTTTCAAGGGCTGTGCATGAGGATGTCATTTACTGAGACAGGGACCATGGTGGGAAATACTGTTGCACCCAAAGCTCAGTTATTATTACTTTCAGAACTCTAACCCAAATCCAAGGCATTTCTCATTTTCACATTCCTCTAGCAATGGCATCAAAGGGATAGCTTAACACTTGTCACTGTGAACAGTGGAAAAAAGGTTCTTGTCTACTTTCACGAGTAATTTCATGTATTAGGTAGGATGTAATCATTGAATATACTACAGGCCACCATACTGAGCATGATGTCATACGGTCTGGAATGTCCCTTTGGTCACTTTTGGTCACCACTCCTGTCTGTGTCCCCTCCGAGGCAACCCCAGCCCCTTTGCCAACATGGCAGTATGAACAGCAGAAAAGGCCTTGGCTCTGTGTAAGTCCTGCTCAGCAATAACAAAAACATCTCTGTATTACCAACCCTGTATTCAGCACAAACCCAAATACAACCCCATACCAACTGCTGTCAAGGAAGTTAACTACTCCAGCTAAAACCAGCATAGTGTCTTTCTCAGTTGCACTTAAACATTAAAATTAGCATGAAAATTCTGGTATTGATTTCTATTTTAAAATTTCTGTGGCAGATTGTTTTATAAACCTTTTCTGTCATTAAAGAAGCTTAGTTAGCCTGCAGAGGTTGGTGTAATACATTAATAATAATTGGCTGGTTTTAATAAGAATTGTATTTCATGGAGAAATGGGAGTTCAACCAAATCTATAGAATTTCTGAGAAAATGTCTCTTAATTAAATTGATTAGATGTCGTGATCACAACATACAGCAGGAGAAGGTATTAAGATGTATTTAAATAAATTAAACCAAAATTGCTTTCTGTATAAACCAATGTATTTGGTGTCCAGGCACAGGCAGTGGGGCTCCAGGGACCTCTGTGAGGAGTGCCCAGGGCCACCCCAGGCTGGACACAGCTAGATCCAGGTGGCTCCAACCCACCCATGCAGGGCATGGCTGGGCCCTGCAGCCACAGGGTCTGTGGCACCTTGGGGAAGACAAGTTTAGGAAAGGAAAATAAAAAGTGTTGCACAGCAGCTGTGTGAGAGAGGAGTGAGAACATGTGAGAGGAACAACCTGCAGACACCCAGGTCAGTGCAGAAGAAGGGGAAAGAGCTGCTCCAGGCACTGGAGCTGACACTCCCCTGCAGCCCCTGCTAAGGACCATGGTGAGGCAGCTGTGCCCCTGCAGCCTGTGGAGGACCACAGGGAAGAGGAGATCCACATTATAGCCAGTGGAGGACTCCATGCCAGAGCAGGTGGATGTGTCGTGGAGAAAGCTGAAATTGTTGGAGAGCCACACTAGAGCAGGGGAAAAGCAGGAGGAGAAAGGAGTGACACACAGGAGCTGCTATGGGTAGACCCCACCCCTCCATTCCCCACCCTCATGCACTGCTCAAGCAGTGGGAGGGATTGGACCTCCTCCTCCACGAGGAGGTCCAATAGTCAGGAATGAGAAAGGAAATATGACTCTGGGAAAAAAGGGGAGTGGAAGGGAGAAGGATTTGTTTTGGTTTTGTTTCTGAGTAACTGAGTCTATTATTAACTGGCAATAAATTAAACTTCCTCAAGTAAAATCTATGTTAGCTGTGATGGTAATAGGTGAATAATCTGGTCTTCATCTCAACTGATGACATTTTTCGTCTTGTTTTCTCCCCCATCCTGCTGAGGAGAGGAAGTCAGAAAGTAGGTGTGTGGGCTCCTGGCAGCCGACCAAGGGGCCCACACACACACCACAGTAAAAATTCAGTATTTTTGTCTTAAAAAATCATTTGGGGATCTGTACTGATTTCTATGATTCTATGAAAACTTTTTGTTAAATGTTGTCATAAAAAATCTAAATTGTCCCTTTTTTTTTTTTTCTTTTTTTCCCCCTCCTTTTCCTTTTTTTCTCTGAATGTCTCTTCTTCAGTACTCTCTAAGCAGCTTGTTATTCAATGATTCATGTGCCTGCACTTGGAAATTTCAGTCTGGTTTCAGACCTCTGTTGCCTTCTTAACATTAGAGGGCAGAGAATCACATCTCCAATCTTCAAATTTCAGTGGTCTTCTATATACTATTCCAAAGAGTAAAAAAAAAAATATTTTCCCTCTGCTCTCAGTGACAAAAACGCAGCTGTTTTTTCACCAGAATTTCTCTTCTTAGTGTAAAACACACTGGAAAGATATTGGAAAGTGCTTCTTTACTAAATGTTCTTCTCTGCCAACTTTTTCTCAGGGTAGACAAGAGAAGTAAAGAAGCTGCTAATGCTAACTTTCTGAAATTTTTCTGTAAGCAAAACATCTAAGAATAGCACAGCAGTATTTGATACCCAAAATGGCAATGTGGAAGTAAAACAGCCCCCTGAACTGAATATACTATCTTATTGTTACAGCTGACATTTCTATGGTTGATGCTTTTTAGGTACAACCTGACCAAAAATTTTTATGCAGTAATTAATGTAATTTGCACATTTAAACAATCCTGTGAAGCTAATGATTCCATTTCAATGGATGAACACATACTTTGGTTTGTGCTGCACCTGAAGCTTATTTAATAAAAAAGAGTCTTCTTTATCTAAAGGTAACTTCAGCACCACTAATGGACATTTATTAATATCATGTGACAGAAAACTGGGGAGAAGGAAAAATGATCATTACAGTTTACACTACAAAGACTATAAGGGATGGTAAGGAAAACTATAAGGAATACCATAGCAGGGATGAGATGAAGCTAATACCACACATGAAACCAACCAGTCCATCCAAAACATTTTAGCAACATTGATATATTCCCTGGATATGCGGAGATTACAGTACAGAGAGAAGATCCCCTGAGGGTAAACTGGAGAAGACTGTATGCTGGGAAAGAAGCTCCATCAGAGAAAAGTTACCTGTGGTAGGTGAAATGCATGAGTAGAAACTGGTGTACTGAAAAGTTATAGCTAAGGTCAGCAGTGGGATCTTTTTTAAAAGGTTGTTGGAGTTTTTCTCGTGCAGCAGGAGGTCACAAAAATTGAGAGCAAGGCTGCTGGGTTGTGGTGCTGCGGGATAAAGTAGTAAGAGATTTTTACTGCACAATTCTTGTGACATCTTTCAGGGCCAGTAAGAATTTGAAACTTAGTCATTGCTGTTATTAGGCTGAAAAATCCACTGCAGATTAAAAAGACAACAACAAAAAAAATCAGCCTACAATGCAGTTCCTTTCCAATGAAATTTCTCTGTTTTTGCTAATGTTTGCTTAATGTCCACTAGCACAGTAGATGTGTTGTAGAGTAATAACTACTTCAATTATAAGACACAATAGAATGTCACTAACAGATTTTTCTAATGATTTTTTAATATTATTTATATATATTAAAAAGCAATACTTCTACGGTTACTTTTTGGACATCAGACTACATTACAACAAGAAGATAACTAATTAAAACTGTTGGTCTGTTCTTTTCGTTGTGCATTTTTCTATTAGTTTTCCTCATTGAGTTCTGGCACAGATCTTTTTTTCACAGGTTACCGGTCTGAAACAAACTTGGGGAGAGCAAGTAGAAACTAGATACCAAAAAGGGGGAAAAATTTAAATACACTCAGTGATATAAGGCACTAAGTTGCCTTAGTCCATATTCACAATTCTTTAAATTCATGCAAATCTGCTTCACAGGTTCTTTGAGTAGTTGAGGGTGTGCATACTCTGGCTGTCTAGCATTGAGCAGGCTGACACTGAGGTCAGGGCTGAACTTCCTTGTGATTGTTCTTTTTATCCAGAAGTAAGAAGTTTTTCATGCAAAATCCTTTTAGATACTCAGTCAAAAGGAGACAGTATACCCTAGTACCAGCCTGGGTAAATTGACTCATTATACAGGTGTGTACAATTAGTGCTGATTATTAGATGCAGACACTGTGTCTGGAATTCTCACCCCACAGCAGAACATCCTAGACATTTGGATACAGAAACATACTCTGGTCCAAAATACTTTATACTCTGCATTATTTGGAAAAATGAAGTATTAAAGAGTGTATTAAAGAATCCTATTAGAGAATGTTGTTCTATTTTTCTCCCTTCTATCTTATGAAGTCATTAAATATTTAATCTAATATTCAGTTTTTGTGGCACGTCTGTTTTCATTTGCTTACGAGTTGCACAAAATTCTTGAGAGGAAGAGTGCTATAAACAACATTTATTTACTCCTTATCCCAACTCAGGCCCTGAGAGAGAGCAGCTCTGCATTTCTCTATAACATGTTGAGACAATATACGGCCAAAGGAGAATTTCAGACCCTGGAGTTTGAGCCATTTCAACGGTTCACTCCGTCAGCTGTTTGAGCAGTTTGCCCAGATTTGTTAGATTTCTTTGCTGTAGAATCTAAATACTGTTACAGATGGAGTAACAGGTTCCTTAATCTTTTCACTGTGAAGAAGTAGTTCTTTTTTAGAAAGATAGAATTTTACTAGCTTGATCTTTTCAAAGGCAAACTAGCGGCAAAAACTTGAGTTTAAATTATTGGCATTTCTACAACTAGAGGTAATGGCAAGGTCAATCATGATAGTTGTACACGAGAATTTATGCAATATGTTTGAAGTTCTATGCATAAGCATTGTGCACTGACAAATACTATTACTAAACAGAAACTACACACGACATGAATTACTCTTTAAAGAAGAGGGTTTCGATTTTTTTCTTTTATGATACAAAATATAAAAAATGCCATTAATTTAATAATTTTTCATCCTGCTTCAATGTCTTTCCCAATTATTATTAGACCTGCTATGGAAAAGAATTCTAGATGATAAAAACTTTTTTTCTGTTTTTATAAGGAATTCTTAATTTAGAACAGTTTTTAATTCCAACCATTGTTCAATTAATACAAGTTTTAAAAAATTGTCTGTAATATGATACCTTCTTTGTAACGTTTGTCACATCAGTCATAAATATTAGACTTTTTTCTTGTACCTTTTATTGTTTCTTTTCTTTACAAGCCCCAAAAGTTATTGAAAATCATCTGTATTTGAAAAATATGAACAGAAGCTTCTCCTTTCCTTTGTCCATGCACAACAATCCACTGCATAGGAGCTTATCCTCAGATGATTTTCTGTGATTCCATAGATGATTACGTATGACTGTCATATATCTCCTTGAGTGTTCAACTACTTAATCTAGTTATTATTATCAATAATTAGGAGTATTTTTTATGTAATTAGGTCTTTCCCACATCCATCATGATATTGTTTGAATTACTTATTCATCTCCCATTCTGTTTTGTATCAGCTTTTCATATTTACTGATTTATTTTCTGATTTTACAATTCCCACTGCTCCTCAAAAAATACAACACTACATTTTCAATAATAGCAGTGCTTGTCTGCATTTAAGTGTTACTATTTATTGTGTTTGCCATAATCACTGTTGGAAGATAATCTTCATTAAAATTCTCATTCCAAACTTGCTAAACTTCCTTATACATTGAGGAGTGTAATTTTACACGTTTAATTGTTGTGAAGTGACCACACGTGGATTTCCAGCAATTTAGTGAATTCTAAGAAAATATGGACGTTATTTAAAAGTAAGTTACTCAAAAGCTGGATGAAAACCAAGTATAGTTTTAAGAAGCTGCTCACTAGTAGAAAATTACTAGAATAATTACATTCTTGATACAATTTATTTTCAATAGAAATTGTAACATTATGAGATCTGTTTATTAATGGTAATTTAGAAAAAGAAGAAACTAACTTTGAAAGAATTGAAACAAAATGAAAAATAGAAAGTTTTCTGGGATATCACAGTATATTTCTTTTTCAGTAACCTGCTATCATCACTTTCTTTTTAACTCTTTGTTTTCTTTAGAATTGCGTTTACTTTTTTCATTCTATAGCTCTCTTCTTCCTTGTTTGACAACTTATCTAAATTTAACTGAATCACAAAATCAGTGTAAACAAAGGAATTAACCTCTTCTGCCTCAGCTTGGACGGTATCTGCAGCTGGTACTATAAATGTGGAAGTGAAGCTTATAAAGAGGAACTGGTTTTGTTTCCTATATAGAGTACAAGTAAGCTCACCAGTGGAATTAAAATCTTTAAGAGGAAAGTACAATTTTAAGCCAGCATCATTCAATTGCAACAGACTTTTCAGTACCTTTCTATTATATTTTTGCCAATATTTTAAGCCATAAATCTTGCAGCTGTTGTTATTTAAATGCAAATCCTTCAATAGGAACTTAATATGAAAGCATATAAAAGAAAAAAAAGTGGCAATAACTGCACAAAATTAACAGAATTAACAGAATTCTAACTGAACACTATTTTCTCTAAGAACCTTTTTCTTTAAGAGACTTTCAGATTTCCAAGTGGAAAAAAAGAATAGCCCTTAGGTATTTGTTTCACATCAGTGAAATTTACTGTGGGTAATTGATTCGGGAAATCACACTATTGTCAAGAAAGATTCTAATAATCATATTTGTTGTATGCATAGTAAAATAAAGATATGTATTTTAAGATATTTTGGTTCTATTTTCTAGTTATTAACCAAGAATCAGAAAATATCTGGTAAATCAGTACTTAAAGGAGATTAAATAAGACATGAAATACACATATTAATGAGGGAATAGGATTTTTAACTTTCTGTGTTGCAGAGCTTTTTGTTTACTAATCTTCTTTGTCTTCCAGTTGATAAAAACAAGCAAGGTAAAGCAAGGAGTAAAGGTCTTGATATGAAAGAGTAACTTCAGTTGCAGTTATAAACCAATTTCAATATTTTCTATTATTTTGTCTATAAAGCCATGTTTTCTTGTAACAGTTTCAAAATAATTAATCAGGGAAGAATTTACCAAAATTATTCAGGCCTTATCTACTCTCAATTAGCTTAAGAACAAACAAGGGATTAGTTTTATTGTAACTCAATGCTGGCACCAAAAGTAATACGAAATGAGAATATAGGATTAAGTGCATTCAACTATAATGACATATACACCAAAATTACGAACAAGTTATGGTTATGGTTATTTATCTTAAAGTGTATTTGTATTTTAATTTTACTCTTTCCTTTACATTTAAGTTTAACTTTTGTTATCTTCACATTTACCCAGTCTTTAATTTTCAAAATGTCAAATCCAAGAAGTCTTATTTGACTTAGAAATAACACTGGGTTGTAATTCTATATGATTGCACACTGAAAATATTTCTACTAACACTACTGTTCTAGTTCAGAAAAGTGTTTTTAAAATACTTTTTATGTTGAAGAATTTGCTAGCTCTTATCCTTTACAGTTTTCCTAGTTGGTGTGTAAATAAAACTAGTTTTCTAATGGAGATATAAAATTCAAACTGAGATTTTAAAATCTTTTTTTTTTCTTTTTTTGACCAGTGGCACTTCCCACTGAAAACAAAATATTTCCTTAGTTATTTTTTCATTGTCTTCCTCCCAGTGTACCTGTATGTCAGCAGCCTAAATGAGTCAAAGGGATGTGTCATGTAGACACACAGCAGTGTTTGACCTTGAAATGGAATCCTAGATCACAACACAGCTGATGACTTCCAGATAGAAAAGAAGGCATGACATGTTGAGGAGGAAAGAGGAGGGGTGACATGAAGGGTAGTGAAATGAAATGAAGCGAGAATGTTCTTCATAGTTGTTTGAACTTTGAAGAAACAGTCAAGTTTTTCTTTAAATATGTGATTATACTTAAATTTTAAATTAATATATTTTCTTCCTTTTTCTTTATGCCTATACATTCTACATTGCTTATTTTCTGATACTCTTTGAGAATGGAGCAACAGGACTAAACTTAAAGAGCTGTAATTACACTTAATCAGAAAATAACCTCCAGATGAATTAAATTTTCCAAAATTTTCATTAATGACAGTAGAGCAGAAGCATAGAAAATCCCCAGATTTCTCCTATATTAGTGGACACTGCCCTCCCCTCCCTTTCTTCCCCAACTCCGCCCCCCATCTCATTTATATTTCCTATTTGTACCCTGGAGAGGACTTTTACTTTTCAGGATCTGGCCTTTCCACTATCATTTGCCCATCATATTTAGCTGAGAGCACAAATATTATCATCCTCTAAGGTTGCTTGCATTTGCATGCCCAAGTTGTATTGTAAAATGACATTTAGCAGCATTTACTTTTTTGGCTGCCATTTCTTCATCTTGAATATTACATTTTTCTTACATCACAAAATGAGGCCCAGGAAAATTTTAAAGTTGGAGTGCACCTGTGGATTGACAGTGTGATGGACATCTGTGAAATAAATGGAGATTTATGGTGAGCAGGTTCAGCTGCAACTCCTTAAAATGGCTTTTTAGAATATGGCAGGCTTAAGTGGTAGACTGTTGAACAACCACAGAAAAACATTACATCATGCAAAACTGCAGTACAAGGGGAAAAACAACAACAGCGTGCAAAGCTGCAGCTGATCCTACTTGCCATATGGTATGTCACTCACTGCAATAACACTTACATTCCCTCCGTAAGTGCCCTTAAATATCAAGGAGTGAATAAGGCATTATGCAAATTGCAAAAGGAATTTGTAATCATATATGTTATGAACTTTGTACTTTCAGGAATTATTCTACTCTTACACTAACAGAAGTTTTACTCTTTAAAAATATGTATATCTTAGAATATTCCCACAACTAAATAATTTAAAATTTGTCTGTGCAAACTGCTAAAAGCAAGGCTTCCTTAGTCAGTATAAACAAAAAAAAAAAATCCCAAACCATGATCAAATAACTGCTATAATTTCTCTCCCTCTCTCCTTTCAAGATACTGTGATTTTCACACACATGCATTTTCCATATATTTATGTATATTTTTGAGAGTATTCTGTTCTTAGAGATCCTCATGAGAGACCAGATAAGTAGTTTGAAGAATGATAATTTAGTCTTTATCTCAGATGTATGGTAAACTGTTCGGCTGTTCATTACTTACAATGCAAAATCTAGAGAGCCTTCAATGCAAGTTTCATGCAGCAGTTTTGGAATAAACAAAGGAAGTACTTTGTCATATCACGCCTGTAATTAAATTGTGGAACTCATTGCTGAAAGATGTTTTAGGAGCCAACAGTGTAATTAGAATCTTAAAAGGACTGTGGTCAGCCCCATTTTCTCTATTGAACACAGAAGTCTGGAGCCTTCATCTCAGGTAGTCCCTTGAGCTCTTAGTGCTGCAAGAGCATGCCAGGAGAAAGGACACTCTAGGCATGCCAGTCCCTCATACTCATGACTGTTGAAGGAAAGCTGGACTTGGTGAATCCTTGTCCTGATATGATCTGCTGTTTTATGGTAGCTACAGTGGACTGAATTCAGGTCCAGCATTGCTTTAATGATTTCCTGTGTCTTTCACTGGATACCAAAAAAAGGGAAGATGAGAAGGAAAAAAATACCAAACAAACATTTACCTGATTTTGGTTTTGTTTTTGTTGTTTGTTGTTTGTTTTTACTTTTCCTTTCTTTTTTTTTTCCTGTTCCTGAAAAAATACAAAACCAAGTTGAGTTTGAGGCAAACGTAAATAATGAGATTTCTCATTATTTTAAGAATGAGTGAGTTTTTAGACATAAGCAAGTCACTTTCTATTCTAGCAGTCTATAAGGGACAAATTCAGTGCTTTATTCATCAGGTGAAGAAAGGATTGTTTTGATATTGTTTTCTGATTTTAGTATCTTCTTCATATACTCTGCACTTCATTTGTGTGCTGGAACTGACCTTGTCCTGTGGAATTGTGAACAGAGATAGGAAATTAAATATAATTTTTTTACTGTTTGCAGTTTCTAAGGTCTTCCCTGATGAGAAAGTATTTTTCCATCAGTAACTTTGCAAGAAATCAACCCTTCTCCTAATTTTATAGGTAGTTTTTCTGGCTGTACACTGTCACTTGAGCAGAAGTCTTACTGGTTTATCTGTAAAATTCTTTAGTACCTTTGGGACATAGCTAGAGTGGCAAATCAGTTAATATGCACCACTAAGAAAAATCCTGCAGCAACAGAGAAAAAAGAAACTTGACTATACAAGTTTCTTCTATTTCTAAGTTATACAGAATAATCATTCTCTAGGTGTCATTTAGGGAAGCAAAAGTGGTTTAAGGTTAGGCTCTGAGATCTTATGAGGTCATACTGGGTGAGACATGTTCAGCACACGTCATCACTTCTAGGGTGGTTCCTACAGTATGAAGTTTGCTATATTTTCATTTCAGCTCTTTGGTAGATTTCACATTTTTGTTTTTTAACAATTATTAATAGCTTTGCAAGCTATTGGCATATATATCAATAAAAGGTAGACCCCAGTGTAGGAAATTTCAATCCTATCCACATGGGTTGGGACATTGGGTTTTTTCCTACTGACTGACAAATTAAATTCCTTATGAGACTTCTCTTAGTCAGTAAATATCCTAATTCTTTGCTTCACACTTTTCATGTCCTTATTCACCATGTGACCTGTGGGAACTTCACTCATTTCTACTTCTTCCCACAGCTTTTATGACCCTGAGAATTTTCTCTGATCAGTTTGTAGCATTATATTTTTCTACAAGCTGTTTCCTCTGAAATGACAAGTCTCTTCTATCAACATTTCTGTCATCACTAATAAACCATAGCATTGGAGAATGGCCCTTTTCCAGTTTAGTACAGTATCATTTGTTGCCTCTCTCTGTTCTTCCTCATTAATACACTGACTGAGCCAGATCAACTGACCTGATGGTTTCATCATCCAGGATTGCAGACCTGTCTTTTCAGTCACAGTACTTGTAGTATCTGGGGATCAGGGTCAATATCAGTCCTTGCCAGAGTTTTTACATTTCAGGGTACTATCTTGTCTGCCTGATTTACTGACAGTTTCTCAGGAGCTGACAAGAGTGAGCTCCAAGTACATTTTTTTCAGCTGTAACATTGGAAGAAAATGTTAGTCGGAGCAAGCAGATTATCTAAACAGAGCCTGATGAGTCTGTGTCCCTGCTCATTGATCTTTCTTAATCCACGTTTGCTTAATTCATTCTAATCCATGACCTTTGCTTCCACTTTATCTTTGCAGTGTCCCACATTCAGCAGCACATCAGGCCTCAGCAGAGTGTCAGTGCATTCTCCAGAAAATTGTCATCCTTGGCCATTGTCAAAGAGAGGCGACCTGGGCAGCGGCCAGGTAAACTGGCATTTCTTTACAGAAGATTAAAATAATAACAGCTGTAAAAGGATTATATCTTGTTAGGATTAGAGTTCTCTCTCTATGTAGGAGTGCCAATACTTTCTTGTGTTTTAAAAATCATCTTTGAAATTATAAAATAAATGGCAATTGAATGGTAGAACATAGTTAATGCATCAGCTATTATATATTAGTATAAGACAGTGGCTTTTTGATAACAATATCCTCAGAAGTGAAAAATTCAGCTCGTAGGTTGTAACGGAAAAATTTGTGAAACATATACGGAAACCTGGAAGCTTTGGTGACACAAAAGTACTGTTTCACTGAAAAAGTAAAAGACAGGTATGTATAACTTTGTATTTTTTTCTAGATTCCACTAATTAACATAAAATAGTTTTTCATTAGGTTTCTCCCATATGAGGACATAACAGTAAAATATTGTATTATATAAAAGCTTTTCAGCTGACCTTCTGCCTCGGAAATGCAGATAATTTTCACTCTTGAGTAGAACTGTGAGTCACTATATACAGACAACCTAAAACAAGAAGAGTTTTGTTGGTTTTTATTTTTGTTTGTTTGTTTTCATAGACATACTTTGTATTCTTTAACATCCATTTGGGATACACTCATTGAAATCTCATTTATAAATTATATACTCTTCTGCCTGCCTTCATTTGCACAGTGTATCATATACAAAATGACTGTGTAGCTTTGAGTCTCTTCAGTTTATTTTAAACAGATATTAATTTATGCATCTTTAAGGACATTGAACTTAGAATGAGACTGGGCCAACATAAATTGAAATGGATAATTAGAAGAAACACAGGTAAAGCCAGAACAAAGGAACAACAAATGTAGATAAAAATGTTAGAAAAAATGGTTCTGAAAAGTTACATGCAACAACTCTGCAAGCCCTGGGGTAGTTGCACAGTAACTTGAACACATAGTACTTCATGTAGCAAATAGAAAATGACACTTGCCAGAATCTGACCTTGACTGAAACATTTGAGTAATATTTGTAGTATGATGAAACAACTTCCTTATTATTTTAGGCAATAAGAGGTTTTCTAGAAAGGTCTGTCTCCTAGTTTTTATTATGCTCTGTGTTTTCATAAATGGATGGAGAGGTGTATTGGAAATATATGGCATTTAGTTTTTAACCTTTTTATCTAGGTTCTTGTTTGGTCTGCACTACATGAGTGTCTCAGCAGTTTACAAATATTAATTTCTTTTTCAGCAAAATATAATTATTGTTGTAAGAGAGAAAACAAAAAAATGAGGCACAAAGAAACTGAAAATGAGATCTTTAAAGGTATTTAGGAATCTAGAAAACAAACAGGGCAGAAATGAGATGTTTCAGTCTGAGAAAATGGCAGGATGGGAGACTCGGAAGGTTTCTCCTTTTAAGATAAATTATTTTTTAAATTTAATATCCTGTTAATACCCATGCCAAAGAGATTCACCAGACTGCTTGTGCTGGGCAGAAAGGATATGCAAGATTTACGAGTAATATTTAAGCTGGCAGAGATCACAGATGTAGATTCTTCTGCACTGTATCCTATTGGTTAAATCACTTTTCCAAGAAACAATTCCACTGCCATGTTAGCATAGAGGACCTCCAACCCTATCTCTTGGAAAAGGAAGAGTTACCTGATGAATTTGGGGGTCCCTCACACTAAACCTCTTTTGTATTTGGTGCTCAAGAACAGAAACATCATGGGACCAAAAGAAAAGTAAGAGAGAAGAAACTTGGGCACGCGCTGGCCATGCATTCTTATTTCTACTACCTACTACTATTACCTTATTTCTATTGCCTGGGTACTGTGAGGACAAGCCTGTCTTCTAGCATCTTTTCTCTGGACTGCTTCACCATGCAAATATTTGAGATCTAATGTAAAATTCATAAAAAACAATAAGATCAGGTTTTATAATTACTGTCTCTCAGGTCTATGCCCTGGCCTTTAAACTGCCATATCAGATTTCCCCTTGACTCATTTACTTCCCCCATGATTCTCATAATCTTGGCTAAATATCGGCTGTATATCAGCAGGTGGTTTGGTGGGGTCCCTTTATTGTTTTGCGTTCCCACGTGCTGTGTAATCTGAAAGGTACATGCCTAACAGGTGGGGGATCTCTATTGCTTCGGTTGAAGTCATAGGACCCCTTTCTTCCATTTCCTCCTTGGCTCCTGCCTCACCTACTCACTCTGGTTTGGGATTTTTTTGGTTGGGTGGGTGGGTTTTGTTCATTTTTTACCCCCTGAAACACCCTTCATTGCTATGAATTGCAATTGGCATGGTTACCCCTGAAATATAAAGAGAAACAAGAGTGAGAGTTGTAGCACTTAATCACCTCACTTAGGTACCCAATCATCTATAGATATTTAAAATGAAGGACTTAATTATTAAGACTGGAGTTTCCTTAGGTTTTTCCATAGTTAGTACAGCAAAACAGGGTTCTCCAGAGACAGTTGCTCTCACTGGGAGTGAAAGAGTCTCCAGAGAGATTCTATATTCAAGCTCTTAGATCAGATTTTAAAGTTCTAAAAATAAAAAGATAATTTTAAGGTTTATTAGACATTTGAATCTAGGTGAGATGAATTCTACTCATATTAAAAAAGGACTTGACTTTTTAATATTTATTGTGTATTAATTATCCTACTATTGATCCTTATAGAAATGTCTGATTCCAGTGGCTTTCTTGTAGTTCATTAGTGTAATTTAAGGATGAGGTAATTGATTTCTCCTGTTCAGTTTTGGTCTTAGTGTACTGACTGGCCATGGTTTAAAAATGTTTGTTCCGAAGTTGTCTACTGAGCCAAGCAGTTCCCTCCTAAATTAAATCCAAGCATGTTTCAGTGCACTGCACACCCCAGCAAATGTGTTTGTAGACTTTACAGATTAGAGGGGTTTTGCTCCCCCTGCCCTGACCAGTCCATTATTCTGTACCAGGCTGGGGAACTTCCTACATTCCTGTGTCCTTCATCACCGCCTCAAAGTATGTGAGGTATGGCCACATTTTCATGCTATAAAAAAACATGCAGATGGGCCTGTTGGGGGTTGGGTTGTCTTTCCTTTTGTTTCCTTTTAACAGTATAGAATTTTTTTCCATTCAGTTGCTAAATGACCCTTATCACTGAGTACTTAAGAAGAACAAAGAATATAGCTAAGCCTGAGGAGAGGGCCATCTATGTTTATTGTTCTGTCGGGAAGTTTTTTTTCTCGAAGCAGGGGGTGGAGGAATATCTCGAGAATTGGGGACTGGTAGAAGGCGAGGGCAGAGGCTGAGCGGGCACTGGTTTTTTGGAGGACGACACGGGAAGGGGACTGCTCTGCTGTTTTGGGGGAGAGAAGTTTTTTGCTGCTGCTGCTGGAGCCCTGGCTTGGAGCTGTTTTCTTCTGCCTCTTGGGTGAGCCTCTGCTTGTGAGAGCAGCCACTGAACCTGTTGCCATCTGCTCGGGTGCCCGGAATCCCTGAGCTCGCCTCTCCTCGCTGGGCTAGGAGCCGGGCGGCTGCTGCCCCCCGCCCCCGCCGCTCCTTCGGCACTGCTCTGGGTTTCACTGCGCTGCAGCCCCGCTCCCCCGCCTGCCGAGACGTCCTGCCGTCCCAGTTTGCTGCTTTCCAAGAAATCCTGCTGGGGCACTGGCATCGACTGCGCCAAGGGGGTTTGTGAAGCAAAGCCTCTCTTCCGTTTTGTTTTCCCCTGCTGACTGAACCACCATAGCACGTGCTCCCTGCTGGCTGTGACCATCACTACACCGAGGAGGGGAAAGTGCCTTCAGGCCAGAGGGTCGGGACCGGGTCCTTGGTTCTGTTTGTTGTTAGTGCCATAGGAGTTGTTGTTTGTTTGTTTTATTATAAATACTAGTAAAGAACTGTTATTCCTACTCCCATATCTTTGCCTGAGAACCCCTTAATTTCAAAATTACAATAATTTGGAGGGGAGGGGTTCACATTCTCCATCCCAAGGGAGGCTCCTGCCTTCCCTAGCAGACACCTGTCCTTCAAACCAGGACAGGGCCGAAACGCAATTCTCTGATTATTTCTGACACGTTAATTTAAACTTTTTTCCTCAAACCTCACATCTATAATTATATATATACACACACATACACACTGACACAGTCAGATCAAAAAAAATATAAATATGTATTTATAGACACATTCCCTCTCTATTTAAAAATGGACCCTTGTATACACTATGCTAGGCCCAGAAAGGATCTAATGCCAAGAATTGCTCATGAAAATACAACTAATCTGCCCTAGAGGAGACTATTTCTGAGGCTGGCTGCCAAGGTTCCCTCTCTGGGGTGGATGCAGTTAGAAGAGCAGATCTACCCTGATTTACTACAAATTGTACCCACAACTTTTCTATACTACAATATATTGCATGTCACCAGGCTGTGATTTTGCTCTTCTTTTTCTGTTTTTTATTTCATGTACCTTTCTTATCATTTTACTGTAAACGCTTTAGGGTAGGGTTAATTTTTACAAGAGGCTTGTAGAGTCCCTTTCCATTAAGCAAGACCGTCAAAGCAATGCATTAGTCCCAACTAAATAACCTGGAAACTGCTTTAATTAGCCAAAAGAAATATATGTATAGTATATTATACATAATTTATTTGTGGAAAAAATGCTGTTAAAGATACAAATGCTAGAAGCTTTTGGAATTTTTTTTCATGTTGTTGGTTGAATTTTTTTAATAATCCCAGAAAAAAATTATGTAATACATCATTATATACAAGCTAATTAATGTATTTATATATGCTTTATTTCTTCTGAGCATACTGAAACCATAACTTAAATTTTCGCATCCTTAGAGCAGGAACAAATGAAAGCAAACAATGAAATTTGCAGCAAAGCTAAAAATATGAGACATCTCTTCTGTCTGCATACCCTTTGGAAAATATTAGCTAATTATATTTAACATAGAATGAGAACATAATTCCTGCTGTTTTGACAAGTAACAAATTGCATATTATCACCTTGTAAATAATATTATTAAAAACAGTTGTCCTTGTCTGTAGTCTCTTCTTTGTAAGAAAAAATTAATTTGAGGCCCGTCATTCACAAGATGTGCATTAGAATATCAAAGCAGCAGTCTGAAGATACTGAAAACTGAAAATCCTATACACCCTCTGCACAGAGGGAGAAATTTGGTGCTGTAATAAGAAGATAAAAGTAAAGGTTTGTGAAGTCTATCGTAGCAGCATGATCCCTTGTGATAATCAGATTTTCAGTCATGATTAATTTGACTCAGTTATTCTGCTAATAATATTATCTTGACTATAATCTAAGCATAATACTGGTTTCCATTGAGAAATAAAAATTGTGCATTATTAAGCATTTTTAATTTTCATTAGTTTACTAATTAAACTGTATTGCTCATCTTTTTTATTCTTAAAACATTCCATGGAGAGATTAATTTCAATTCTTCATGTTTAAACACATCATCTTTCATCCAAAGATCCAAAGGTGCTTCACAGTACAAATACTAATTTGTACTCTATGAATGATGTCACATGAGATAGATTACTAGTTGTTATTTTTAAGGCTGTTTTTCAAAGTAAAAGGTTCACATCCTTCAGCAGGATATAATAACATGAGCATCTACATGTTTGCGGAGTCCTTTTCAAGTCAAGGGACAGCCCTTGCTGGTAGCACAAAAATTCAATCCATGCAGTAACCTAACTACAAGATAATAACTCACATTAAAAGTTGGAAGGCTTTTTTCCATTATCTTCCAGGGGTCAGGTTTTCATTTAATAATACATAATGGTAGGAGTGTCAGAGACAGATATAGAAAGGGAACAGTCAAAATCATCAGGTATTCTATCTACCAGTGAGATACAGAATGCACTCACACAGAAGTTTGATATGTAGGTTTAGTTGTTTCCCAATTGCATTCTTAATGTTTGTTTTCTGTTAAAAAAAGTTTGTGTGTAAGAGCATTGCGTCCTTCAAATGTGAGGCCAGACCAAATGCTGGATCAGTTTGGATCCTTAAAGCTAAGAAGCAACACAGCAGTAAGAACCCGCTTTCATGGGGATGATGCACCGGAGACCTTTGTTGATTACATGTCACTGTTGTAACCGCACTTCAGAATTGATGAGCAGTCAAATGAGTCATGATAGTAAGTGTGACTACAGGAAGTTAATGCACTGCTACCATACATGGCATTTACCTTTTTATATTCAGGCATATAAAAAAAACAGAGCTAAGTTTTACTTTTCTTTAAAGAAAAATGAGTTCTAGAGTAATTTATTTTTCACTTTTTAATCCACATTTAAACCAAGATAATGGAACCCAGAATGTGGATCCAGAATGTAGTTGAGGGTAAAACTATTTTAAAATGTGCTATAACAGTTAAAGGTATGGTTAAATCAAACATAGTGATCTTAGAACATACTATAAGGAGATTTGGTGTTAATCAGATCTATGCACAGAGACAGAGCACGCCTGTAGGCCTATGATTTTACTGGCATCATGGAGACATGGTAGGTGGCTCCTATGACTGGCGTGTTGGAATGGAAGGACACAGGCTCTTTAGGAACAATTGGCAGGTGAGACAGGAAGTGGATGTTGCCCTCTGTGTCAATGTCAAGCTGGAGTGCATGGAGCTCTACCTGGGAATGGAAGAGGAGCTGCCTGCGTGCTTATGGATCAGGGTTAACGGAGGGGAGGGTGAGGTGGTGTTATAATGGAGGTCTGTCATGGGCCATCTGACCAGCAAGACTGAGCAGATGAGCTCCTCTATAGATAGATAGGAGCGTTCACAATTCCTGGTCTGAGTGGGGAGCTTCAACCAGCCTAATGTCTGTTGTAGGGACAACATAGCCAGGCATAAGCAATCCAGAAGGTTCCTGAAATGCTTTGGTGACAGCGTCCTTCTTCAAATAATAGAGGGACTTTGAGAAGAGATACTATGTGGGACCTTAATTTCACCAGCAAGGAGGGGTTGCTGGGGAATGTCAAGCTCAAGGAAAGCCTTGTGTGGGGAGACCATAAAAAGGTGGAATTTGAGATCCTTAGGGCAGTGAGGAGGGTGTGCAGCAAGCTGACTGCCTGTCAGCCTCACCTCTACCCCTGGTAAGGTGACGGAACAACTCATCCCAGATGTCATCTGAATATAACAAAAAGTTTTTTACTGTGAGACTGACAGACGTTCTCATGGAACATGCTGCTCAGAGTGGCTGTGGATTCTGTTCCTCTGGCGATATTCAAAACCAGCCTGGACACAATCCTGTGCAACCTGCTGTAGGAGGGAAGCTGAACTAGATAATCTCCATAAGCCCCTTCCCATCCCAATCAGCCAGTATGAATCTGTGTAAAATACATGACTAAAAAAAAGAAATATGTATACCTGAAACAAGGTCCTTGGGTACAGGGCTTACCTTAGGGTATTGCTTAAGGCTCTCTCACTGGAATCAGAGATCAGGTGCTTGGCAACTCAAAAGACTGAGTCATGTTAAAAAAAGGCAGTGGAACACTCATAAAGTGCATGTAACAGCTGCATGAAATGGCAATATGCTATTATTACGAGGAAAATAAAATGGATCATTATAAATGAAACACACAGAGGATTGTTATCAGCAGAACAATTGTTATATATCAAGCCATCAGAAACACCCACTTGGAAATCCTTAACAAAATGCTTAACATTTTATAAATAGAATTTCCAGGGAATTTAGAGATCAATACAACTGTCTAGCCACCTTCCACCTGTCTGGAACTGCCTTCCAATAAGAGTAAAAGAGGGAAGCAATTTAAGTAGCTTTAAAGTGGAGCTTAATACATTTTTGAATGGATTATAGGAAACAGGAAATGCCTGTTAGAGCAGAAGATAGGAATCAATGGCCTGGGAGGTCTTTCAGTATCATATCTTGTGGTCCAGAAATTTTCTTTGCTGCCTTTTCTCCAGTCAGCATAGATTCATCACAGAAGACAGGTTTTAACAAAACACCCTGTTGTTAAGAAGTTGTTCTAGTTAATAGTGGTGTTTCATGAACATTTACTCTTCAAGTAATTCTAATATTAACCCTGTCATAGTGGAATAGGAATCCATACTTCATGAGTCACTGTGATCAACAGCAGAAGCATTTAAGATCAATAGCTAACATGCAGCAAGGCCTTACAGTGAATTAGGAGCAGCGTGAAAATAGCAATTCCTCTTCAATGTGCCTGTGCCAACTGAGATTAGACAAAATTTGAACTTTTTTTTTCTCTGGTCACAGCCAGAATTTACATATACACTCTCAATAAGAAGGCCTATTAAAAAACCAAATCATTTCTGGGGTTAAATCTGTGTTTATTCATCCGTCTTACATGCACCTCCAAGGAATATCTACATGCAGAAAGAGGAGAAGAAGCCCTCAAGGTCAAGTGGGGATCCTATTCTAGCTGAAGAATAGGGAAAGAAAACAATCAATGCAAATTCTTCTTGGCTGATGTGCCGCAAGTTTCTCATTATGGTAATTAGTGGCGCATGAACACTGTTAGACTTTGCTGCATGTTATATCCCTTAATGCTCGCTATTTACTGTAGTGCCCAGAGGCCCTAATAGGAACACTGAGCCAATGCAGCACAGCTGGGAGGCTGACAGGGCTGCAGGAGGAGGAAATGCCGCTGCTGGTCTCATAAAGGCACCCAGGCATCTCTTGTTCCCTCCATCTCCTGTAGTGGCTCCAGGTACTGAAATGGAGTTAGGGAGCAAAGCTATCAATCAGCCCTGTTGGGCTCAAGTGCTATGTACACATGGTGCTGCACCTGGGAACTTTTATCTGTCTCCTTGTACTGTTCATAATAAATAACCACTCATTCTTGAAAAAGACCTTATAAACAATGTGAGAAGTATTGTGGAAAGTATTCTTTTTTTCTTACCTGATTCTAAATGTTTCAGTTGTCATTCAGAAGCAGCTCACCCACATGTAAATGTGGCCCTTGTTATATTGCCAGGGATAGAGGGACTTTGGACAATCTGCTGTTTAAAGGCTGATTGCACAAGTTTAAGATGCCTGAGGGCTGCTTTAACTTATCTTACTGATTTTTCTGAAACTCAAGGAGAGAGAGGACTCTATACTAAAAGTGATTCATTCCACTTATCTCATTTTTGTCTTTGTCACCTCTGAACAGCCACCAAACCCTCTGTTGTTGCTTGTTAGCTATTAAAAGTATTTTGCCATATTAACCAAAATGCTTTTCTGAAATAATTGCTGTATACATCACATAGGTTAGAGCAACTATGCATTAAATACTTGGCTGAAGATTAGAAAACTGTTTTACCTCTTAGTCTTAGTTGAGACTTCACTTCTAAGCTTATACTCCAATACAAGCGTTACAAGTTAATCTTTTAAATCTAACTATTCACCTAGTCTTTCCTTATGTCAGGGAGACAGAAGGCATCATCAAAGATTTATCTCATTCTGTAACAGACATATAAGACATTTCAGATAAACTATGCTCATGAGGTTCCTTTTTGTTCTTGTAGATCTGGGCTCAATAGGTTACTATGTCTAATGTTAAAATGCGTAGGTTAGACAAAATAGAAAGCACAGTATTAAGCAGTGAAATGTTATTTACATGCTTCACCCAATAAGGGTAAAATAAAATGCTAGGATTTAAAGGAAAGATTTGCCTAGATGCTGTCAAGCGCAAGCAGATGGTTGGCATTTTAATGTATGTGTAATATAAAGAAATAGTAGACAAACATATTGGTGTGTATCATGTGCAAATTAGTGTTTCAACAGATAGACATAATGAGTCAATAATAACAAATTATGTATCTGACAAAATGGTCATCTTAATATATGAAATAGGGCAGAATGAGAATTTTTGTGCATTTTATGCTCCTGAAATGATGAAATAATTTTTATCAGGATGTTGGTTACACAGCTACCATTTCTGCTATTTTAAACTACAGAAAAACCCCCTAAAACAAAGCAACCAACCAACAAAAAACCCAAAAAAACTCCCCAAAAAAACTCAAACAGAAAACCCAGTCACCCACAAAAACCCTGTACAAGCCCAAACACACCAAATAAACAAATATCTAGTATTAGATAGTTAACACTTTATGTATCGTCCCTTCCATTTAAAATGTACTCATTTTATCATCACACGCCTTTATACTGTATCAATTCAGGACCAATCATTCAAATCCAAAAATTTCTCTTTGAAATGTGCATGCCACATGGTAAACTTATCTAAACATATGTAATGAAGAAAAGTGTTCAATTTTGAATGTACTCTATGAAGTTGGTGGCTTTTTCTATCTTATATAATAGCTTAAAGATGCACCTTAGCACTTCTATCTGATTAGTATGAATGATTCAATAAAAACAACTTAACTGCATAGAAACTGGAGATGATATAGCCTAACCCAGCTGTCATGCAATTTGTAAATACAGATTCAACTACCCACATCTGTTCTCCTATTTTCTTTTTTCAATTTAAGAGGGAAATTGACCTTACAATCTTCAACGTGACTTCAGGTCATTGTTATTAGTGATGAGAAAATGCTGTGCTCTTCTTTTGACTGAGTCTGGCAAACCTCCCAGATATTTTACAATCACAGTATAAAAGCTCTGAAATGCTGTACAATATTTTATTTTTTTCTGGTTTAGGCACTTGTTGTAGTAGCCTGTACAGCTGGCAAATAAAAATCTTTTTGCAGGAAGTCTGTGGGTTTTTTTCCCTTTAAAATGATGCTTATTGTTTGAAACCCTGAATTCTAAAATAATGTGGGTGGAATAAATAAGTTACTAGGTGTTCCTTTTAGGCAAAACAGTTAGTAATTTCATTTAGGGATCATGAGTAAAGGAACAGTATTATTTTTCAAGTTTCAGGAGGAACAAATATTTGTGTGTAAAATTAGAGTTTACTTGTGATGCAGCGGTTTTTATTGGTTAATTGTAATTTGGTTTGTTCCATGTACCCTTGTTTGGACCCTGTACGCTCTCCCTGTCAATTATCTGTCCCCTCCCCTGGTCGAGCGAGAGAATCCCTCTCTCTCCCCTGTCATTCTCCTTTCACCCCTGCCCCAAGTTCTAGAAGGGTCTCTGTCATTTGGCTATGCATTGGCCCTCACAGGTGTAACTCCACTCCCCTGTTCTCCCGTTTGCTGTGTAACCTGTCCCTCACCCCTGGACCACACCCTTGGGCTTTCCCAATTGGTCATGTTTGTGCCTCTACCCCTGGGGTCTGAGGGGTAGAAAACCCCCTGTCACCTGTGTTTCGGGGTCTCCCGGAGCAGAGCATAGGAGGTTCAGTCCTTCTATGGAAAACTCCCGGTGGCCTGACTCAGTCAGTCTCTCCCCATCAGCTAAATAAATCTTAGTTGGTATGCAGCGCTACTGAGTCCTCCCTGCTTGACTTCTCCTCGCGGTGGTCACCTGCTCTTCACGCTGCTATCGGCTCTGCTCTCTGTGGCTGCGATAGGGTTCTGGGGATCAGAGAAGGTCCCCAGAGAGATTGCCTTCGACTGGCGCAGTCACAGCACCCCAGGCAGCAGAGCTATTAGCGAAATATTTGAGGCTCATTCTCAAGAAAGCACAGATCCACAAACACAGAAGTATGGAGATTTCTATTCTCCCTGCATGAAGGAAAGAGAAAATCCATCTTTTTCAGTATAATTCCCATTAACTACAGTATTATTCATGCATAATCCTGTTTAAATTTTTTGATGTCTAAGTTAAAAAAATCAACAGCTTAAGTACCCCAATAAAAGAATTTTGTCATAATTCAGCAGTGTCCAACAGATCTCCATAGGAACTTGTTTGACTTCTTATCTTCTATCTGCAGGAATTCGGAATCCATGCATAAGTTTTGATGTTTAATACAATAACTAGCGGACTATAAGAACTGAAATAAAAATTGATGACTCTGTTTATATTCAGATGGGATACAAGGATGCTGATCCTGGGGGATATGTTCTAATCTCCACTTTTTTAAACTGTTCTGTTTCACATGGTATTAAGAGAGAAAGATATTCCTCCTGTATTAGCTGGTTAATATAGCACACACACATGATTTTTGAACTGGGACTGAGATTGAGGTTTCCACTTTTTCTCAGCAGTTATGCAAGAGAATCATGCCTAGAAACTTTCTGGGGTAAAATGAGTATTTAACAATCATTAAAGAGGACAAACAACCATTGCAAGAAAAAGATACTCTTTTATCTTTCCATGAAAACAGGTTTTTGTTCAGTGAGAAGTTTTGATAAATTTGAGCGGAAATACTAAAATAATTTTTCATTCAGTGATAAAGATCAGAAATTTAAAAACACAGAACCACAACTTGCTTGCTTTTTAATTTTTTTTTTATCTTTTTATTTTTTTTTTTGGTTAAGCAAATATATCATCTAAACTGGTTATTCTACAAAGTCTTGACAATTTCTTTAGAAAACAACATAAGCTACTTTAGATGTCACAGCATTCCTGCATTTGTCCCTCAAGGAATAAGGGAGGAGAGTAAGACATACTGTAGGTATTGAGGAAAGCAGATTCATTTGCCATAGGCAAAATTTTATGGCTTTTTAACCAACCCCCTTGGAGAAAAGCTGGATAAACAGATAGACTTTGTGGCACAATTTTAAGACTTAACAAATTCAATGCTGTTGAACTATAGGAGCAGCAAGACAAAGGATCCTTTTTTGAAAAAATCTGGAAAGAGTCGTCACAACTAGACATCTCCCATTATAAAATAGGGTTGCCACCTGTCTAAAATGTGGAGTTAATACAAGGAAGCAGAAAATTTCGTGGTGTCATCCAGGAACTTAATCATATAAGCATAGGCGGAGGTGGGAGAAAGAATATTTATTATCCAGTTATTTACCAGGAAGGTTTTATTGTAATCATGAAATATAGTAGTAATGTAGCAGTATAGACAATGCCTTAACATTTACTTAAAACTCTAGAAAAAGAGTTTGTTTTGTAAAATGGATAGATGACCAAATATGCACTGCACAGTACCTTTATTACTTTTCCCACCATTAACTGTTATTTGATAACCCTGCTGTTAATAAGTAAAGACAAGGTCTGACTTAAACTTTAGTTTGGTTTAACTGCTGTAGCAATTCCTCTAACTGACTGTCTGCAGCTAATTTGTTTTATTTTTGTTGTCTGTGTATAGTGAAACCATTGTTTTCTACAGGTAGCAGAAACAAGCAGTTCTACTCAGAATTAAATATTTATTGTACTAGGGTAACCTCATAACGTAGAGAAATACAGTCCTGGTACAGCAGCAGAGAGCTGCTGTGGGGACACAGGGTTTGGCATAGGGACGGGCATGAGATGACAGGGGATGGATCACAGCATGGCACTTCAGACCCCATGGTAATAACTCTCTCATGGTCGATTACAGAAATGCAGATAGGGGAAAAACTGGTTTTAGGGATTAAAAAAAAAAAAAGAAATAGTATCTACCTAGATATTAAAAGTACCACAGAAGTAAATTTGGAAGTACAGTGGAGATGCAGTCCAACAAAAAATCATGTAGATGTGGAAAAACAAGTTAGCAAGTACAAAAATGACCCGAAGTGAACCATAAAGTGAAGAAGAAGAAACCATTAACATAAACATGATATTGCTTCCACTCCAGATGCTGGAAGTTTACCATAACAATGCCCCCACACATCCTCCAAGAAATTAAATGTGAAGTGTGAAGTAGAAGAAGGCAAAGAAACTAGTTGGAAAAGTCAGAACCAGACCTGTTCCATATGGTCTTCATTGTGCTACTTCTGTTTTGGATAACAAGTTTGAATACTCAGAATCAGAAATGTTTCTAAAATGCTTTAGTTGCATACTAATTTTTCCTTTTAACATTTTTGCACTGGAAAGCAATGGGAAAAAATTCAAGCTAACATAAAATGTGTGATGATATCACTTAACATTTTTCACAGAGTCATAGATATGTAATTTTCAATTGTTTAGCCACAGAGAGCTGGTTGCTTCGGCAACACAATGGATTTGAAATTTAGATTCCTTGATTCTGCAACAAATATTCTGTGTAATCCAAGAATAGTCACAAGTATTTCATTGTCCATCTGTTAACTTTATTTCATTCTGCCTTTGGTATTTTTTTTTTTCCTTTGGATCTATGGCAGTGGATTTTTTTGTTTGTTTGGGCTTTTTGGTCTGTGTGTTTTTTGTTTGTTTTTTTGTTTCTTTGGTTTTGTTTTCTTTTCAGTGGGCTTGGCTTTCTTTTTTTCGTATGAGACTGATTAGGAGGATGATTTGCTGTTGATTAGCTTGAGAAAGTGCACAGAAGAAGAGTAGATGGCTGTTTGATTATCATCAGGTGTTCCATCAATACCTCTAAACATCCTATTCAGCAACCATTCTCAAATATTTTTGCTAGTGAACACTGTTTTTGAAAGTCAGGATTTGAACGAAACACCTCTATTTTTATTATATCTTCCCTGACAAAGATCTGTTTTGCTTTGAATGCAGACATGAAATTGGTATTTCAATAATGATAATGACAGTGAACTAAAATATGATAAAATTTGCAGCTAAAGTATTTAATGCTGAACTATACTAGGATAAAGAGGCAGGTTGTTAAAATGAATTAGGAAAAATAGTGGTTCTTATTTTAATAAAATCTAAGACAATCAAAACAAAATACAAAGAATATTTTTGTAATGGAGGCCTTCAGTACGATTTTTATAATATTTGAGATAATGAATGTCCACTTTTTATTACCAAAAAGAAAATCAAATGCAATATGTTCAGAGGAACTAGAATGAAGGATCCATCATTAAGTGAATGAGACACTTTGATTATCCATGGGTCATTAGTTCAATATGCTTTAATGGCTCCTAAAGAGCTGTTGCACATTCTGAGAGTACTTACTGACTGACTTAGCTTATAAATGCATCAATACAGAAGAAAAAATTATCAATATCAGAAAATCATCTTGGTAGGTCTATAGCTGATTCAGAATATTTATGTCCACTTTTCAGTTATTATAGTCATAAAATATGTTTTATTCATGGCACCAGCTATTGGTCATAGTGACATGACACAATCATTGTTTGCAATTGTTACTCTTTCTACAGTTTTTGAAATTTATACCACATAAAATTCAAGTTGTCAACTTGTCAATTAGCTCTTTTAATGTGCAGGTTAGTTGTATTTTGAATGGCCATGTGTAGGAAAATAGTCCAGAAAATTCCTGCTCACTAACCTGGGACTATTTAGGGGTCTTTGCTTTTCAGTGTTTTAGAGGCTTCCCTCCATTTTCAGTGAGAGATTACTTAGACAGTAGCATTGATACTATTGGCAATACAAGCCAATTCTTTCCTGCAATCTTGTGTTGCTTCACATGAATGTGGAACATATTTCAGTCTGGACCTTCATTCTACTTTTTTAACTTTTTCATCCATTCTGACTGACCCCCAGATCCTTCTGCTACACTTACTGCACTATGGTACATACAGGCTCAATGAAAAAATAATTTTTTTGCTTTCCATTCCTGCCCTAAAAATCATTAAACAGGATACCTCATAAAAGAAAAGACCTTAGTTGGGGCAAACATGCATAGCTACATGCCTTCATGAAATATAAAAGATAGCATTAACATATTTCCTAGATAAAATAAGGCAGCAATTGCACACGGAAGTGGTGAAAATGTTTTCATGGGATCATATGATTGAATTTGGAAGGAGCCTTAAGAAGCCTCGTGCTTGGAGCAGGATCAGCTCTGAGACCTATCAGACCAGACTCAAAACTTTGCCTAGCTGAGCCTTGACACACAACTTCTTTGGCCAACCTGTTTCCCCACTTGACAGTCTCCATCATGGAAAAGCTTTTCCTGACATGCAGCCTGAACCTCTCTTGTTTCAAATTACGCCTACTCTCCCTTGTCCTCCCTTCCCACTCAGCTGTGAAGCACCTGGCTCCATCCTCTTCATTAACTTTCCTCCCAAGAAAGGAAGGACCGCTGTTACCTCTCCCCAAAGCTATCGCTTCTCCAGCAGGAACAAGCACAGTTCCCTCGGCCTATATTATTTTGATACTATTAACTATATTTTTAAAATTTGCAAATATGTTCAGTAAACCTTACTTTTAAAATCATTGGATTAGCATGCAACAGCCTTAGGCTTAGATTCAACAAATGATTTATGAGCTTACCTGCTGTGAAAGCTATTACCATCTAATGTTAGCAGTTAGATGTTGAAAGCATAAATATTTTGTTGGATCTGGGCCACAGCATTTTCCTTGCTTGTTCTCACTTTGCCCTTAGTCATACATCTACCCCAATTACAGTTAATTTTATATTATATGCTATTCATGCAATCTTTTTCCCATATGTCCTTTTTATTCATACCAAGTAATGCACTGGCTCCTGAAAGCATGTGTAGACTCAATCAACAATACATGATTTGGCCTGAGCATAATAGGCACCCAAAGGATATCCATAAATTCCTTATTATGTTTCTTCTCTCCAAGTTCTGCCAACTTCTTCCTGTTCTTCTTCAGCAATTCATCAGCTCCTTGTTCCTGTCTCAAAGGAGGTATCATTTCAATACCTTTTTATCATTAACACTTCTCCAAGTCTCTTGTCTCTCACCCCTAAAACTATTTCCCTCAAATCTATCAGTCACAGAGCCATTATTCCTTCTACTTTCTACATGTCTGGCTATCACTAGATCTAGTTTCTCAATTCTGGATCTTCTTGCACAAATTTGTCTAGGACAACTTATCTGAAATCAGCAAGAATAAATGGCCTAC
>WEKY01040315.1:0-24090 GCA_013390045.1 Picathartes gymnocephalus | reverse complement strand
ATATCTATATATATGTATATATGTACGTATAATAGAGTTGCGAGTCTGTGAGAAACTCCTGATGAAGTTCACACAATTTGAAAATTGACCTTTCTTTGTCTGGTACTAGCACCCTGATGAATTTTTCTTCTACCCTTATGCCACTTGAATTTAGGCATCTTATCAGCGGGTCACTAAATTCCAGGCTTGCTTTTAATTTCCACTTGTTCCAATCAGTTAACTGTGAGTAAAAAGAACAGCTTCTATTTACCATGGAATTCTCATTTTCTGCCTCATTGAATTTTTATTTGCATAAAGTCAGAAATTCACCTAAATAACCAAATTATCCTATCCAGTCACAGAACCACACATCTGAATAAATTAAGAGCAAATTGAGGTATTTGTCTACTCTTACTTGGTCTTTAATTTTTAAGGACGAAAACAATTATCTTCTGAGCGCTGTATTTTTTCCCCCCAGATTTAAAATATACTAGTATCAGACTGCTCCTCATTCACACAATTCACTGGCACTATATACATCTTCTGTGTCTGTATTGCGATGTTCAAGTGGAAAGCCAGCCCAGAATTTACAGATGATGCCCTAGTAGGTGACATACACCATTAATAAGTACTGGTCCCTGTAGCTCTCATGTAGTTTATGACACAACACTGCATACAAACATTAATAGCTCCTGTTTGTACACTGGAATTACTTTGTGAAAACTTTCTTTGCTGTTTTTCTTTTTTTAAGACATAACTAAAAGGCCTCATAGGTTTTACTGTAGACATCACACAACATTAATTGTTTTCAGAATTAAAATGTGCCTGAAGGAAATAAATGCTTTGAAATTTAGTCATGTTTCTGTTAAAACCTACCTAAATTTAGTCTTTGGGATGGTAGCATCTGAAATAATAACATCACATAAATTCAGTGTTTATGTGAGAACTAATCTGGTAAAGTTTCCTGTAAAAAAAACCAGTCAAACACAGAGCACTTCATCCTCTCAGACAAAAAGTTCTCCACTAATTTTGGGATACTGTGGCTAATTATACTGCATTGAGAAAAATTTCCTTTTGTAAACACATTGAGACATACAGCCTGAATTCCAGTCTACCTTCATATTATATATAAATGGATAACTTTATGTGGTAGAAAATTATAGAACGTAATTTTTTCCCCATTTGCCCCTTGAATTATTTTAGAACACTTAACTGTGGATGTATCTTGCCTGTTTGTCCAATGTATACATAACAGAATGCTTTCTTTATTCAAAAGGTTTTTCTCTGTCTTGAGATTTTTATCTGCACACAACATGCTTTCTTTTACAATAAAAAGCACCAAAAAACCAAAACAACCAAGAAAAAAAAACTCCAACCAAAATCCCAGTTTATTTCATTTGATACTTTGTCACATTAAACAAGAAAAGCTTGTGTTTTATAATTCCAAGGAGCTTATATATCACTGACAGTAGCAGAGAAGTTGCATTCTTCTGTCAGGTCACCAAGAAATCAGGGCATAAAGGACAAGTTTTCTCGAAATCTATTGTAATTCTTTGAAATTGCAGACAGAGGTATTCCACAAAATCGTAGGTAAAGCATGACACCATTAAGATCCTCTACAAAGCCTCATGAGAAGCTGTGTGAAAAATTGGGAGCTTCTGCCATTCTCCTGCACAAGGACAGAACAAAAGTCACTATCTACTCTGTCCCACTCACAGTGATAGAACCACAGCTTATGATGAATCACAGCAAAAAAATGTTATGTGGTAACTACCTACAGAATAAATGGAATTCTTTGTGCAGTAAAACCACTTGATAAATAGCTTTTACTTGGTACTTCTGACTATCTTCACCTGCCCTCTGCCCACAAATCCCTCTCTCTTCTTCACTGTGCTATTTCTGACATCCCTAGGTATCAAGCCATAAGGCATAGATACTGTTTAAAAATTATCACCCATCTAAAAGCCAATCCCTCTTGTCCCCAAACCCACAATGTTTTCTTTCAAAAGAGCTTAAAAACCACACAGCAATTAACTTGAACACACGGAGGCATTATGGACTGTCAGTAAGCAATGCTCTCAACTCTGTAACTTTGCACTTTCCACAGTTGAGAGAATGGTTGATAGAAATGTCACTTTAACTTTAAACGTCTAGAGAATGACACGTTCTAGATGACTTTTATTGTCAGTGGAAAGAGACAAACACTTCTGTTGTATTTTTGGCACTAACCTTAGGATGATCTTGACCACATCCTAGAAAGGCTTTTTCCTCTGCACTGACTACAAAGGGGGATCTACACATGGATGCCTGTGTTGGGAATGCTTTAAGATAAACCATACTCTCAGTGTAAAACAATGAGGCATCTCTGTCCTCTACAGCACTGCTGTAAATTACATAGTATAGAATAGCATAGGGGTGAAGCATAGTGAAAGATTTGCTTAGCAACACACAGAGGAGAGCAATTCACATACCAGAGCTGTGGTGTACGATGACTGATTATTACAGCTTGAAAAAATACACAGCTAAAATCTTCAGTAAGATTTCCATTTTCACTTTCACACAAAAAGGAGAAACTGATCTACAGAAAAAACCAGATGTTTAAGTACTTTCAAATGCTGCAGGAAAATATGAAATATTAAATGTTTTATAGCAAAAAGCAATATTCTAAGATAACTCCCAACCATGTTCATTAACAATAAAAACCACATAAAGCAATGTTACACAAACATAAAAACTCTGCTCTGAAAAAAATATCACTGAAGAGAAAAGAAGAAACATTAAAGACCATAGGTGAAAGCATTTCTCAAATAGCACCATATTCCTCTAATTTCTTTATCTTTCTTTTAAATGTCAACATAGTTAGATTGTACTTGTTTGTACTTCTCATGTTGTTTAGCAGGATGGGAAGGGTTCAGAAAGGAGCCAGAAGTCTATTTCATATAGAAATGTCATTACTAGAAAACTAGTAATAGAACTATAATGGAGATAAGAATGAAATTTTAAAATAGCAAGCTTATGTTCTCCAAAATAACTTAATTAAAACAAAATAATCTTATTCAACATCTAAAGATAACATTGATGCAGTACGCCATGTAATAAGACTGCTGCATAATCTTCAGCAATCTTTTACCTAAAATCCCTTCTTATTCATCCTTCTTTATGCACAGAATTTAAGCAGAGCAAAAGCTTTGTAAAGCTGACTTAATAACATGCAGCAGAGACTGAAAGACCAGGAAGACAGAGCCAAAATATGAGAGACCCCCTCCTCTCCCCAAAAGCTTATCAAGCAGCCAGCTGCCTGTAATAAGGGCTGTAGAGAGCAAACAAACTGAAGATCATCTTTGTGGACAGCAGCTTTACAGCACCAGCACAAAAGATTTAGTTTAATGTGCCTTAAAGCTGGTTTCCCAATAAATGTGAGAAAAGGTCATTTTTGATTGAAAACAGCATTTCAATAATAAGAATTAACTAATCAACTTCTGAACATGCTCTTCTTTTATCATTAAGATGTAATAAACAAAGAATAATTTATGGAATGGAGGTATCCATTTAAAAGATTTTTCCTAAGTTGTATTCAAGGAAATGATCCAGCATGATTTTCCATGCCTCCTATTATGGAGACTATGGCAGAACTTTCACTGATAAGTAGTGAAAACTAAGGAAACATTTTCATTTTACATGCATTTACTATCTGCAAGACCTGAAAGTGATTTATTATGTAATGCATCTCACCCTTTCTCTTCCGTTTCTCACACATTTATCACCTTTCACCCACAGTTAAAATAGCACAGTGCAATATATAATAAAATTATTCTCATTCACACAGAAAAATCTGCAATACATAAAAGGAACAATTAAAAGATAATAGCTGCTACACCAAATCAGCATATTCTTTAAGTTTTGACAGCTGGTTCCAGCAGGTATCACCGGCAGTTTTTTGTCACCTGCTGAAAACTCTCTTTTCTAAACCCAGCTCCTCACTTACACTTTTTTACTCCTCAACAGATTTCATGGTTCTTAGCAGACTTCTTAGCAGAAGTCTCTTCCCTACTCACATGAGAGGGATCCCAGGCCATACTGGATATTTGCCATTTAGGTCTGGCCACACAAACACCTGGTGTATCTCCAATAGCATCGAATTAATACCACAAAGGTATAAAAAGAAATACATCAGTATAAGAGAGATCTACATATCTAGTCATGTAGCCTAAATGAGAACTGGAGATCTTCTCACTCTGTACAAGAGCCTGAAAGGAGGTTGTAGCCAGGTAGCAGACCAGTAACAAGCAACAGAACAAGATGAAAAGGCCTCAAGTTGTGACTGGGGAGGTATAGCCTGGGTATAAGAAAAAAAATTATTCACCGAAAGGGTGCTCAGGCATTGGGACAGGCACCTCAGGAATGTGGCTGGGTCCACAACCATGTAGCTATTTAAAAGACCTTTAGATGTGGCACTTGGGACTTGGATAAGTGGTGAATTAGGCCATGCTGGTTTAATGGTTGGACTTGATGATCTTAAAGGTCCTTTCCAATGTAAACAATTCTATGAATCCAAGTTGGTTTAGAGAGATTGGTGAGTTGCCATTACAATAGAATATACCATTAAAGACGTATTAGAAGTTATAAAATTATCAATTTCTCTCATTATTATTTTGTTTTTATGGGACAAATGCAATCTGCATTTCACACAGGTAAGGTTACACCAAGGGACAGCGAGAGCTCTCTGCACCAGAACCAGGTACAGGCAGGAAGCCCAAGCAATGCAGGCCTAAAGACCACTGCATAATGTACTTCAAACCACAGACTGCTGAATGTTTCATATACTCTTGCTCATAGACATTTCAAAGTATCTTTTAAATTGCATTTTTAACAAAAGTTAGTTTTACAAGCCAGTCAAAGGAGGTTGTTCTGTAAACTGAAGCAAACTTAATCTCCCTCTTCATTCTTTTCCAATTAATATTTTCATGAAGCTTCCTCCACTAATACTTCCCAGTCTAATAACAGGCCAAGGAAGGCCAAAAGATCTCCATGCAAAGTTATAAACAAATACTGCACGGAGAAACATTAATGGCTGAAGAATTATAGTGTCATAACAGCTAGGGTCAGGTCATATCAAACAAAGGGGAATGAGATGGCTCTTCTGTGGGCAGAAGATTGCTCAGAAGACATCCCATTAAGACTTTACCACACATTTTGTCAATACTCTTTGCTCATGGGAGTTCTCATGAAGGTCTGTGTGGATGACACCATCTCAGAGAGACACAGCTTTAACACACTGAAAGGCACAGAAGCACTGTCAGTACATAGAAGGAGCTCTAAGATAGTGGCACTTGGGTAATGGGAAGGTCTTTTTACACACGGATTTGAAAAAAAGTAAATTTCAGAGAGCTTTGTAAAGGTTAAAGTCACTACTGGATGGCTGCCATCATGTAGCAGAGACCAGGCATGTAACTGTGCCTAATTACAGACCAGCTCCAATCCACCAGATCATCTGGCTGTGCAGAAGACTGGCACGAGCTATCAAGAAACACCACCTTGAGGGGTTCAGTACAGGCAGGCTTCAAAAGCTTTATTTTACTTTTGAAACATTTCTGCAAGGGTACCAGAAGGCAGTTTAAAAATTAGCTCTGTTTTCCAGCCTAATTAAGCTTTTAAAACACTGAATATTCGTGAGTAAATTTAGCACATACCCAGAGCCATGGAGCTATAATATGCTACTTAATGTTCTGTACATAGAGCATTCTGAATGGGTCTTCTGACTATAACCACGAGTTTTACAGATTACTTCATTATGCAGGTATTTTACACAGTATCTCTCATCTTTGATAACCAGCAGTAAATGAAGGCAGAGTCAAGAGCTTCTGAACAGAGTGAATTATTTCCTTAACTACCAGTAATCATGGATACTATATTTCCACAAAAGCAGCATTAGCAATTGATTTATTTCTATCCAAAAGTTAATGCCGTGTTATAGCAAGGAAGCATAAGGAACATCCTTTCAAACTTCTCTCTACACTACAACCAGGATGAAGTGAAAATACCACAGTTCAGATAATAGCAACAGCTGTTTATTTTCTAATTCAGTGCTTTTCAGCCTTTCCTTATTCACAGACACAGAAGAGTTTTCCATGGAAGACAAGAGCTCTTTAAAAGTTTAATATCTATATCTATATCTAACCGTATCTATATAATCTATATCTATCTATATCTAGATCTATCTATATGATGCATTATGTTCAATTTGACTTTTATATTCCCCAACACACATCTGTGCTTCAGAAGCAGCACAGGACCCCAGGACGCTGTGGCTGCTCCTGCAAGACTCAGCCTTTCATTCCTTTTTTTTTCCTCTTTTGGTGTAAGGTTTTACATTTCTTGCAATTCCCAAAATTGAATAAGTGTTTCTGCAAACAGTAAAATATGCAAACCCTGTTTAAGTTGTACAAGATCTCCTTAACATCCATCTCACAGCTGCAGTGGTACATTTAGGATGATAGTATGCACCTAAGTAATGGTTTGAAAAACAAGAGAAATGCAAAATATACTTAAGTAGCTCGAGAAATGGTCAATATTCTTCATCTTTGTTACATTCTTAATGAGGATGACTAAAAAATATATGACAACACAGTCTAGTGTTTTGAATGTTTTGAAGATAGCTTTTGGGTTTCGGTTTGGGTGCTAGGGGCTTTTTTTTTCCAAACTAAGTAAAAAGAACTGAATGGTAGCTATATTACTTAGTTGTAAGGATTTTTCTGAAGAACCATAAATCCTACAAGTCAGCTTAACTTACATTCAAACAATTTCACAGGCTGAATTCACCTGTGACATAACTAGCAATTAACCTCTGAGTGGCATCAGTACAGGATTTCCCCATTAGTTGTCGTAGTAGCTTCTCCAACCAGGCAAACTAAGCACCTGTTCTGCCCTTAAAAAAATCTACTCAGCAAACTGAGATGCAACAATAGCAGAGAACACACAACAAGCTTTACAATAAAGCTCTTCAGAAAATGACAGAGGCAATCTAGCCCTGGAACGACACCTAGCTCAGGTTTTATGGGCTCTATTGTAGGGAAGCAAACTTGGACTGTATCTGCCACCGCCTGAAGTTGTCTCTCAGCAGCCAGGCTGCAGTGAGACAGATCATGCTGAATTCTACTGGTATGGCTGCCTCTGCTCTGCATCCTTCACATGGAATGGTTCATATTGGCAGAGGATGTGTTTCTGCTAGACCCCTCCACTGTCAATTTGCCTTGAGAGTCCCACTTTACTTAATTGTTTTCTTCTTGATTGTGGCTTTAAGACTTCAGGTACATACTGTTTCGATGCTGTCTTGGAAAGCGTTCTTTAATGCCACAGACACCGGTGCTGCTCTTACTGCCAGAGGCACAGGAGCAGCCATCACTTCTATCAATTAATTTCTTCAGAACAAACTCAAAACAACTGAGTAGACCTGCAGCAGGGTCCGAAACTTCATACAGAAAGCAGGAACAGGCCCTGCAAGACCAACAGCTCATGTTTTTTCAGGTGAACTGAGAGGAATAATACTGGAGGCATCAGGCAGTGTGAAATCTAGGCTCAGCTTCAGGCAGGCACTGGGGCTGTGGATGCTGGAGGGACAGTGTGCTGCTGTGATTCCTACCAGCGGTGCTGCTGGAGCTGCTCAGGGCACTGACCTCTCATGTTGAGGAAGGCAGCAGCCAACTAAAGCCTGTCTGCAGGGCTTTCCCTCAGCAGCATATCACAGCTACTGACAGCCAAGCTGTTTCTGACATCTTCCTCACTCAGCTGCACTTTTCTTCTCCTTTATGAAGGCTGTTCTTTTGTTTTTCTCTAATGCTGAATATTTTAGCTGGGCTCCTTAAATAAACTTCCATCACATGGAGGCAAAGAGGGGAAACTGAAAAAAAAAACTTAAAAGAAACATAAGATTTTGCAAGTAGCTTTGATGTTCTCTAGCTTTTTATTTATAGAATACAGATTAACTTCCTTTTGTTAACATCTATTGTTGTTTTATAATGGGTGCTGCTTTGGTAAGTGAATTGGAAGAATTTGCTGCAGTGCCCTGTCTTGCTAAAAAGTAGGTTCTGTATAAATGTGTTTCTGGCTGAAAAATGAAACAAGAAAATTTAATCTGATTTTGGATGATTATGAAGCAAAGCAATTGCTTTGAAGTGAAATGCAATTTCTTTACTCACATGTAACCCATAAAATTCAGCCTCAACCTAACTCACATATGGGCATTGGACAAACATAGTAACTCTACTCTACCTATCTATCCTTTTTGATATAACTACATTGTTTCGCTCAGACCCTACAGGTTCCTTTTCTTCTACTTCTTGCATCTCTACAATCAGTACCTTTTCGTAATACGTAGAGAGGTTTTGCTTCTGAGGGGGATGTCAGATCCTTCCTTTATTAAATATATTTGAAATTTTCTAGAGATGTCTAAAGTAGTCCCAGAGGCGGTAGATATTCTTAGAGTTCCTAGGATCACTGGAGAGAATTACCAGTGAAATCTATTATGAATGAGGCTGGGTATGTGCACTCTAGCAATAGTGGCTACTACTATTTCCCTTCTTACTTCCATTCAGACACCTCCTGTTGTCACACCTGTTGCTGTCCTCAGTGGTGCTGTTCCTAATGCCAGTGCTTTGGGCAGAGGAGGTTTTCAGTTCTGTACTTTCACAAACTTCCAGAGAACCTGAAACTTAAGTGATGAAAGTCTAAAGCAGCACAAGTGCTAAGGCACCTATCATGCAGTTTAAGTGGAAGATAGTGGCCTGGACTCAGGCTGTTTCGTGAACTTCTGGGTATCCCCACAAGCCATATCCATACCAATAAATTAAACAGGCACAACCTCAAGTTACGTTACTGGTAGGTGTACAGCAGTTATCGCCAGCACAAAGTCAGAAAGCAGTCATAGATAAAACACGCTTTTCAGTCTGTATGGTGTTCAAACTGCTCTTTCCCATCATGTCATCTGTAAATGACTGATCTTTTCCATTACTTTGCCTTTTGATTGCTCATTTTCTGGCCTCCCACAGCTGCATTCAGCACAATGGTGCAGCTCCTTTTACTGAACCCAGATGTCCTTTTGAGAGGTAGCAATGTGCATTTGAGTCTTCTCAGGCCATAGGGGAAACTAAAGGCAGACTTGAGAGTACTGGATGAGTGCTCCAGCTGCGAGGCTACATGTAAAGGTCAGCAACTTGACTGCAAAGAAAGAAATTGGTTATTTGTCCATACTCAAAAGGACCATTCTCAGGTATTAATTCCAGGCTTGGGGTCATGAATTTCTATCTTTTAGAGTTCACAACTCAAGTGTACAATGTGGTATCTAATACGTAGGAAAAATACCCTCCTCCATGGCATAAATTGGTAAATATTCTTACCAAAAGGTTTTTTTTTCCCTTAGCTATATTTGATCATATGACTACAATTCTTTGATATTTGCTCTTCCCACTAGCTGTAGGTGCAATAGCAGCATGATTCACCAATTCATCATCTGAAGACACTTAATGACATATACTGATCCTCGGGTTGCTACAAAAATCCAGCTTATTTTGCTTCAGTCTGGCTTCTTTTAATTTTTAAAGTAGTATCTCCTTCCAGTCTAATAAATTATTTTAATTTAGTTGATTTCATCTGCCATGTGATTTCAGAATAATAAAAAAAAAGAAATGTGAGATGTTTTTCTAACTTGGTTGCATGTTTTTTAAACTATTCAGGGCTCCTTTCTCAGCCACCTCTTCCGTCTACTGGACAAGACATGCAAAAGGCACTTTTACTCAAATACAAAAAACTTTTACTCAAATATAAAAACCCCACACATTTCTTGTATTTAATGATTTCCAGCTCGGTTTTGCAAAAATAATATTTGGGGAACTGGACATGCTAGTTAGCTACCATTCTTCTCTTTCAGCTTCTTCCTGGTCTTTTCTGCAAGTTCCCTTCTCATCTCAGCTTTTTAACCCCAAAGACTTGAGCTCTATTTCTAGCCTTTGTATGAATTTCCAACCTAATGCATTTAAAGAACCTATCACAGATGTCTAAAACCTTGGAAGCAATTAATTAAGTCCTGCTATTTCCAGACTACACCAAAACAATTTGTCACTGCATGTAAAATGGTATAATCGAGTAGTATAAATGTTTTCAGGCCAAGTCTTGCTATGAATTATTTAGTTCATCTCTCCGAATTAAAGACCTATTGGAGGATTAATGTCTCATAACCTGGCAAGCTACTTTACTAAGTAACAAATTATCCATATAATGACCTCCAACTAAATTTATGTAACCTGAATAGTAATTTGCATAAGTATACAAAACCCATTGAAATAGAGAAATCTGCATTCAAAACAGGAATCTGTACCAAAAGTAAATCTGTAGTAAAAAAACAGTTCACTGAATATCTGGGTATTTTCAGCACTTATATCAATATACATTTATAAGGACTCCTTCTGTGAACACAGCAAGATAACATAGTTAGGCTGTGGAATGAAAACACAGATTTTCCATTTTCCTCATGGAAATACTACTTACTTTCCTCTGTAATGCATGCAATACATACATTTCCTGGTGTTAGAATTTGTATTATAAGCCTACAGAATATGCTATGCACCTGAAATTGCTTGTGAAGAGAAAAAAATGTAAATGGTTGAAAATGTATGGAGAGATGAAATAGGTCAATATACAGGTCGATGTGGAAAGATGAAATATTGGTCAATATAGAGCAACTGCCTATATTGGTATAAGGAGGAAGACAGGATGTAAGCTATGCTCCCACATACAAAATGTTCAGAATTGTTATAGTTTAGTTGTCAAAAAATTGATAAAACTAAGTATTAACAGTAAAAAAAAATAGGCTACAGCAAAAATCAACAGCAATGCTTTGTGAGCTTCCCCTCTGACACCCAGAGCCCTGGCTGGCTGTGTTTCCAGAACCTGAGGCCCAGCTCTGATCCAACCCAACTGTGTTACTGGGCCTCCGGCTCTTGAGAAAATGACTAAGTTAGGAAAAAAACCTGTCTGAAAGAATAGAAAGATGAGAAAATAATAATTACATAATGGGTACAGTTGCTGAGCTGGGGCCTGTCTCTAGTGCAAGAATTCAAGAAGGAAAGTAAAGTAAGCTAGTTTTCAAGAGGGAAAGTTGCACCAACGCAGCGAGGTATAAAATCCTAAAGGGAAAAGCCATGGATGCCAGTCAAGGGAGCTGGGAATCATCAGGTGACAGCTCTGAGCGGGCAGTGACAGCAGTGATGACAGAGCTCAGCAGTGCAGTGCAGCCGGTGCCGGGGGCTGCAGAGGCCGACCCTTGCCGCCGGGCCGCAGGGGCCGCCTAGGAGCTAACGCTAGTGCCTACGCACTGGGGCTCAGCCTCAGGGCTCGTTAAATCCTACCCGCCTCCCGTGCGCTGCCTAGGCGGTCACTGCTTTATACTCCTTGTGATATACACACATATGGCTGGTATCCGACATCTTTCTCCCACAGCTAATGACAACCGAACAAACCCATCCAAACTGGCAAAAATGCCTGCTGCTTTAATATTTCTTCTGCTGAATACGTGACCTATTTCTGTTAAGCACAGCAGATCAGGCTATGACTGGACAACTTCTGAGTCCCAGATTTTCAGACCTTATTTCTGCTTTCTTTATGTCCTGCTTTTACTAGGCCACAGTTTTAGTAAAATGAAAACCAAGTATCAACTCTTCTTATCCTCCTTTAATATCTGCAGAAGAAATTACAATCAACATGCATATTCCAGTCTGATTGGAGACAAACTGCTTAGAGGACATAAAGAATTTATTACCTCTTTCTGTCTTTGATCCTGTAAACTCTACTGTAATACACATATTATCAAAGACAAAGCTGAGAAAAAACATCTGCACTCATATACACCAAATGCCCTCAAGAAAAATGAAAAATAGCCAGTCAGAGCATCATACTTGGCTTGCAAATAGAAAGGGACTAATGCATTTGGATATGACTTCTGTAGTCTAGGGGAGAATGCCTGAAGAAATGTTTTACTGAAGAACCCAATCTGTAACATACATTATTTTAATACTCATCCATATACAACAGTAAAGCAGAAAAAAACATTCAAATCAAACAAACAGTCCTCCCCGACCAGGGCTTGAACAAGCCTCTGAAATAACTAACCTTAAATAACTGCTTCTTAGGAAAAAAATGCCCTTCAAGTTAATAAAAGGGAAGCCTCTGAAAACCATGCACAATAGTTAAAAACATAAATATTAGCAAACCTAACTGAATGGGCTGGAGGATTTTGCTCCGTTTTACTCTAGGAATATAGTATAGTGTAAGTTCCAGTACATAATAAAGGATTTTTTAAACTCCAGTAGAAAAAAAAGGAAGAGGTGAAAAATAAAACACCTGTACCATAGTCTAGATATATGACAAAATATAAAGGGCTGTTAAAACTACTTAAGAAGTCTATTTTTAAAAGTTAGAATAATCAAAATGCAAAATATGCTGCAATCTCTTTTTGAGTAAATGCTCAATAAAATGTAGAGAATAACACAGAAAATACAGTGCCTTCAAATCAATTATACCTGTCTTTATATCATTCATTCCCTATCCAGGAATGTTCTATAAAAATATCCCTCCATCTTCAGGATTCAGGAAGCATCGCCTTCACTATAGGTCTGTGTTCTGTGTTTTGTGAGATACATACGTGCACAAGCCCCTCTGCAGAGAGGAAGGGGAAAAAAACCCCCAAACAATCTTGCAGGGTCTATTTTTCTCAGTGTCCAGGTTTTCACATATGCTGCACATGTGCAGCTTGTCCTCTGCACCAAGTAGTTGTTACAAGACCCAGTTGTTGACTGGCATTAAACCCAGTTCTGGTACACCCGCTCTATCTATAATGCTTCTACCCTATCCCAGTAATCCCCACTACCAAGTCCAGCCTGGCACATGGCACACCACCTTCCTTGACAGCACTTTAGGGAGGCTTGAGATTAGCCAGTAGTGCAAATGAACACTGCAGAATTCATTTTGATGAACTTCCGTATGATTTTAACTGTTTCCAGAAGAAGAATGTTGAGTTGTGCAACCAGTTACCTTTAACATAGAGACTGGATGTGTAGTATGTCCAGGGTGGGCTTTGGATATATTTTTGAAGGTTTGATCCTGCTGTTCTGGAGAGCATGACAACTTCTTGAAAACAGCAGGGGAAAAATGTGACAAGACGAACTTTTGTGTTTTCTACTGGGACTGGCAAGGTCAATGCTGATTTAATCGAGATGTGGGGAATAGAGTTTTACCCAGAGGTAGAAAAGAAAAAGATGCTACAAGATTTCTTCTCATGAAAATTTCAATTCAATCAATATGAAAGCTACACATTTGGATCAAAAATGCCAGGGAATCCTCAAGGACTCTTCTTACAAAGGGTTCACATAATCTTAAAATAGCCTTTGATAGCCTGAGAGAGATCATTTTGTGGCTTTGAAAATGTTGAAATATCTGAAAATAATCAATATTGCTGGGATCTTCACTTTAAAATTAATGCCAGGCAGTGACATTTCTTACTGTTTTGAGTGCTTCCATGCTAAATTTTCTTTACCAATAAGGCTTATCCTGGGAATGTTAAGAATTCTCTAAGTCCTGTTGAGGGTACTTGAGGAAGTACAAGGCAAAGGTGGAGGGTAACGCTACGATAACTTAATATATTACCATGATGAGGAGTTTGTCCTAGGAAACTGTTTAACCTCCCAGTATGTTTCTCCGTGTCTATCTCTCCCTTTTTTGTTCGATAACATGTATTTTGAGCAAAGAACTGATTTTTGTTCTTCAAAGGCTAAATGAAAAAAACAAAACAAAAACCAATGAAGACATCCACAAAGAAGCAACGAGCAAACATTACTTAGGTACCCTATTATAGTTGCTGAATTGAAATATTTCCATCTATAGCATCATCTCAGTTGGATGTCTTTTCAAATGAACTTAAGCTAGCACCACACCTGTTTCCACCTAACCCCATTTTAGACCAAGTTACACAGATATAGATCAAAACAAGTCTCAAGTTAGTAAGTGAGCTGGTCTCAATGTTGGAATATTTAAATTCGACTTGCAGTTTTTTGAATCAGCTAACAGTAAGTGAAAATATGTATATAGTGTATGCAATATTTTATTATATTTTTGTTAAATACACTGTATATATACTTACATTTATAGTTTAAAGTCTGCTTTATTGTATTTTTAATATGAAAAAGTGAAGGAAACAGCTAGGAATTAAAGGAATGGTGGTTTAAATTATCTGGGATTTTTGAACTACAACATCAAGTACATTTAAATTTTATTACTGAAGGATTTTTACTTTGCTTTACTTATATCACAGTTTATTTTAGGATGCAGCAACACTGATAATCTCTTTGAAGAGATATGTGCTCAAAATCTATGACTCAAAACCCAAACCATTTAAAATTAACTTTCAAGGGGCATGTGCAATAAAATGAACATTAAAAAAAATCTAAGCTGATTCTAAGTTTGTTTATGCAATTTTCTTCCCTTGTGTGGAATAAATGGATATGCAATTTGCTTTGGCTTTGTGTTTAGATTTAATCTACATCTGAATAAAAGGCTGTTCAATGGATTTCTGGGATAACTAGAAAATCAGATCAAATTAAATCACTTATTGTTCTTATCAGATTTATCTACTCCTTATAAATTATATATACACACAAAAAGAGAGTTTATATATATACCCTCCAAGTCCTCATTCCCTCTGCTTTCTTTCCTCATGATAATACTATCTCTCTGGGTCCCACAAAATGAACTTATCGCATCATCCCTAATGGACTGCAATGAAGAAATATGAAAAAGCTGGATCACCGTTGGCCAGGTCACCATTACCAGGTCCAAAGTTTGTTGGTTTTTTGTTTGTTTGTTCTGTTTTTGTTTGGTTGGGTGTTTTGGGGTTTTGTTTGTTTGTTTGTTTTTGTTGGTTTTGTTTTGTTGTTGGTTTGCCTTTTTTTTTTTTTGAGGAATGCATCTTTCCAGAAGAAGTATCTCATAGGAGGCAAGTAACTCCTACAGCATAGTGGTATTTCCTAATACTTCATGTGTTTGAGTGTGGATTCAAAAGACTACTGTTTGGCAGTAGTGTCACCAATTACCACTTTTTAAAACCATATCATTTACTACCTGGAAAGCTGCATATACTCACAGCTGACTCAAAATAATGCCAGGGGAGAATAAAACAGGAGATACACAGAAGATGTGAAGGTGTTACTTTAAAAATGAAGTATTTGTGACTTCCTTAATTTTCCAGCCCCTAACATTTCTGATTCCTGCTGATTCAGAGGGGATCACTAGGTCTGAAACTTGCATGGGAGGCTTGAATTTGAAGGTATACACAGCACCAAAACTTATGAAACTGAATGAATAAAGCAGATACTGTGATAGGCCACAGACCTAGTATGCTTAATTAAACAAAAAAAAAAAAGAAAACACCCAAATAACCCAGGGACTTAAACTTTGGACAAGGTTTAACAGTCACTGCGCATTAGAGATCCAAAGTACTATTGAAAGAATTAAGATAAGATGGATAAATAATAAAAATAGTGTGAGATATTAATTTGACTGCTTGAGTGAAATCATTAACATTTTATAACTGACAGGAGACATAAAAACTCAAGACTTGACTAAGAGAGAAAATACAGCTACAGCCTGAAATGCCAATTGAAAGAGGAAAAAGAGCCTTTGCTTGTAATGGCATGGAAAGTAGTTCCCCAAATGTATCACCAGATTTAAGATATGACTAGCAGTAAGTGACCTACCTTTTATTTTAACTATCAACTGAACCTTTTCACAGCCCCAGAGGCTAAGAGTGAACTTTTCACACAACCACAACCAAGTGCATCTCACACAGTTCTTAAAAGGCAGCAGTATTAAAAGTAATAACCACATTTAACACCACCACAGAAAGTCTTGCCCTCCGCAAGCAAAAAAAGCCAACCAAACAAAAAACAAACCAAAAAAACAAACCACAAAAACCAAAGAAACCCAACCCTCCAAACCAAACCACCTTGTCTACACTGTAGTCTTCACATGAGAGTAATTTTTGCTACAAGTCAGCTCCAGCCTTTTCCATCCTTTCTTCTAGATTTATTGGTTTAGTAATTTGAGAGGTTTATGAATCAAGTCAATGTATTCAATCAATTCCAGTCTCAAATAATCTTCTTATAGAGGCTGAGACCAGGAACTGTCATCTGAAGCAACGGTAGCTGTTCTACAGAAGTAACAGAAATAACCGACGTTTAGAAAACTTAATCGCTTCCCTTTACTTCTCTGTAGTCATTAAGACACATGCAATCTCTCAGACAGAAAACCAGATCACTTGGATCAATTTGGTGTCTCAGTTTCTCATTTTGGGGAATATTCACTTTAACATCGATGTGGGAAAATGGGGTAGTGGAAGGATTAATAAGCAGGGAATAATGAAGCAGACAGTCCTTCTAAAGACTTCAACCAGCAAGCATGAAATCCTATATATAAATTCAACTGCCATGTAAAGAGTAACGTGTTTATTGTCCACTACAAAACTAGTTAAGATTTAAACTTTTGTAACTAAAATCTAGTGAAGAAGCTGAAACAGCTCTAGATCTCATATTTTTGATGCTGGATAAGATGAAAAGCAAAAGTTCAGAGGAATATTCTCCTTCCCACTAACATAATTTCAAATTTCTTATACTGGACAAAGACCCTTGGGCCCCCCATCATGTTTCGTTGCCTTGGGTGGCTCTGACAGCCCACACTTCCTCATTTGCTCTCAGAATTGTGCCCATCCATGTTTGTGGTGCAGGTAAATTCCTACAGTCATTCAAGTGTGCCTTCCTGCCCAGTTCTGTAGCAGTAGAATAAATTAAAGCACAAAATAATTGAGATTTGGTGATTGATACTCTTTCCTCTCAAACATCCAATCTTTTTGTGCCCAAGTTCTCTCTGCTAAATGAAGCGGAAAAATGGCCCTTCCTGACTGGTCACATATCGTCTCAGTCTGCAAGATTCAAGATTTTCTGTTTGCATTTAATAGTATGTGAAATTACACAAGAGCTATAGTAGGAGAATATTAAACACTGAGAAAAATTGGAAGTGAAACAGGGAGGGGAAAAGAGGGAACAGGTCATTGTCCTGATCCGTAATCTCTAACTGAACCTTACTACTACCCCTAAAAATAATGTTAAGTCATGTAGAATATTACAGAAACGTCAGCTAATAAAAAATAAAATCCCTTTAAGAATTTAAATGGCAAAAGCCTTGAGCAGTTGATGATAGATTTCTCCCAGAGAAACAACTCATGTAGACTGAGGAGTCAGGATTACAGGAGCTGGCTGTCATGCAGCTCTGTGAACTTTCTACATTTCTGTTAGCTGAGGGTATTGGCCCGTGCTGACCTTCTGTGCTCTGCTTGAGGCAATCACATCAAACTCCCTTTCTGATGAGCCAATGTGAATGGCACTCTGCTAATGACTTGTCCTGCCACATTTCAAGATTCATGGCAGTTACATCCAAAGGAATTATGGACTCCCTATCTTTTGCCTTCAATTAATGAAATCCTTTCAGTTCAAAGACCCTCAGCTTGAATGCTAATTCAAAGGATATCAAAGTAATTGATAGTCTGCATGAATAAATCTATGTGCTTTAAAATGCTTAGCCTTCAAAAAACCCATCAATTTATAATCATGGTGCCTTAAAATGGTGAAATCAGAAACCAGAAGAAATTCCTATGCATTACACATACAGCTGGTTAACCTATATTAGGAAAAGGAGTTAATTTCCTTACCAACTAATTTCATAGAGTAAATTCAGACAGCAAGTAACTACATCTCACTTCTTCTATATGTGAGCTCTTAGTTGACCTTTGCCTGGAGAATTTCTGCACAATGACAGCTTCATAGCTTGTACTTCCAAAAAAATCCAAACTAATTAGCATGTAACAACCAACATTAACAACATATGCTGGGACTGTAATGAAGTCCTAATTTGTAAAATGTTCTCAAGGATGCTGTATTATTGATTAAAAATTAACATTTTATCTTGCTCTAGAGCAATTAGTGAAAGTGTAAGATAATGAATATTTATAAAGCTATGGTAAAAACTTGATCATACCCTAAGACACCATTTTTTGTGCTTAATAGCAGCTAGCAAACTGCTGGCAAGCAAATCTTATGTATTAGTTTTCCAAGGCAGAAGTTTGCTTTACAGCCATAGCTAAGATTGCAAGAAAAGGGCGATTTCCCTCACAAAAGCCAAAAGGCAGCAGCAATAGCACCAAATAAAGCATAAGAAGTCAAGTCAAGCTAACTTCTCATGCATATTCCCAAGTGTTTCTCAAGAGGTCAAACTGTCAAATTAGCCAGCACCTTTGACGAATTCAACAGCAATGCTAGTTACAGCCTTGCAGTTTCACTTCAGAAAAATAGTGTGTGCATACTGCATTTCACTCATTCACTGGGACTCCCCTGAAGGAGTATAAGGCAGTAGCTAGACATATTTATGTTGCTGGCAAAGGTAAGACTTGGTCCATTCTTCATACTCAGGAACAACAACTTATTTTTACAAGCTGTTCCACTAATCAAATAATTACACTTATTAGCACTTTGTCTTAATATCAACTTTTTAATCATTCTTTAGCCCAGTATGGCTTGTCAACAAAACCTTCCTATTTTGTATTTTCTGGCTTTGGTTCTCTTCCCCCAGATTTCACATGCACAAAAAACTCTTCTATACTTATTAAAGAGATTGCCCCTGGACTTGCCATACACAACGCAATAAAACAAAGGTGTCAAACCTTGAAGGTAGAGATGTATTTCAGTTATATTCAATTCTCAGAAATTAAATATACTGGAAGAAACAATTCAAAGTAGTTGCTAATGCTAACTGCTGGAAATTGCAACAGAAGAAAATACAAACAGCTGTCATTGGGGCTTTTCGTCAAGATCAAGAAAAACACTTCTGTTGTGTAGTCCACGGTCTTCAGAAACAGAGATATATTGAATGGTCACCGGGTCGGGAAGGATCTGCCTGTAAAGGATGCCATATCCTGTCAAAATATAAACATATCCCTAGCAATCCCCTGTCTCCAGCCTGTGTGGAAACCTTGGTGTACAGGCAGACAGGTGAGTATGAAATTTCTTGCTTGCTTCTTTTTCTGGACCAGATGGAAATTCAAACCCTTCTTGAGAGCTGCCATCTCAATCTTTCCATTAGGTAACTGGGACTTTATGTGTCATGCTGAGAGCTCGAGGTATTAAGTTCTTAATCAAAAAAGGTACTTTTCTCTTTGAAGAAGAGTCTTACATAATAGCCATGGCAGCAGAACCTGCTGATCTCAGCTGTAGCTGCAATATGCATCTAGCTGCAGCCTTCACAAAAATGCTTCTGACAGTGAGGGAAGTGTTGTTCAAAGCTGTGTCTGTGACAAAGGGAAGCATCATAGGAAGAGCGGTGTTTTTCTACAGCTTGAAATCTCCTGGAGCTATTAAAGGTGTTTTTTAGTTGGGGGGTGGTTGTTGTGATGGGGTTTTTTTGGTGGGTTTTTTTGGTAGGTTTTTTTTTGGTTTTTTTTTCCTGTAATGAGTACTTTATATCAATAAAAAATAGAAATGAAATTAAATTAATCTTAAAATTAGGCTGCAGCATTATCTCTCCTACTTATTTGCTAGCACCCTAGAGCCATGGCTCTGCTTCTCACAGGTAAAGCCAGTTTGTGGTAATTAAAATATTGACATCCATTTTCTGACAAAAAGGAACGATTCAGTGCTTTTACAAGATAACTCAAAAAACCTTTTATCAGCACTTTTTTTTTTCCAGTTAACTTTTTGAAGTATTAATAATGTAAGTTAATATGAAGGTTTTTAATTCTGCTCTCTACTGTAGAAGGGCTGACTACAGCATTACCAATCAGAAATTAAATGCTGAATGACAGCTCACTACATCCATATGCATTTCCTCCTCTTGTTAACTTCAGTAGATGTGACCTATCAAAGGACATTGCTTCATATTTCATTTACTGAGAAATATGGGGGAAACACATAAGGGACAAGCATTTCTAACCAGAGGATTTCTGCTATAAAAGTGCTTTCTATATCTTTGGTAACTTTTGTGGCAAAAGACCTTTCTTACGCTATGCTTAGTTTCAAATGTGCAAACTACACTACTAATTTTAACACTAAATCTTAAAGCATCAAAATCTTTTGTCAATATTAAATAATGTTGGAAAAATGAAGTTTAACAACTTCTGTTAAGCATTTTAAGATCTAGTGTTTTTTATCACTGAGAGCACATATACACATATATAAGCACAAATACAGCCTTTGCCACCATGCCTAATCAGAGGCCATGTTCTTAGTGTTCTTTTCAGTTTAAAAATATGAGGTTTTATGGTTTTTGTTCCTTTAAAATCTTGGTGATTTTATCAGAAAAAATAAAGAGCCAGGAAAGGAGGGTGTCGACCACAAACAAAAGAACACATTTTACCAACAGGTGAATGCTCAAATAATCAAGTGGTTCAAGAGATGAATTACTGCTGTGATAATTAACATGATTACAACCAAGTCAGGAATAAAGCTGTGGCCACTCTGTAAATATTCTAAGATGGACCAAACTGAACGGTAATTGTACCAACTACTGTTCCTCAATACTGCTACACAATTACAGGACACGCAGCCATAGTTTCTGTGGGTTTGTTTTTGAAAGGAGCTTAGTGTACGTAGAAACTACTAAAAATGCATGACTCCAGTCCTATGAATTTTGACGAAATTTGGAACACCTTACACCTTGGAAAAGCATAATGTAGTAGGCAGGTAAAGCTTCCTGTTTTTAGAAGTTCTCTTTACAGAGACAGAGTCACAATAAACTGGTAAATTTGCAGGACTCTTTTTAAGTTATGAACTACTAACCTAGTAGTTCATAATACCAGTACAATACCAGTATTGTATTTCAATTTCCATAAGCTGCAAGTTATTGTGAAACAAGTTTCCCAGCAATACAAGTGCTACTGTTGCTCCTTAGCTTATCTGTGCAAGTTTTCAGGAGAGCTGACTTGTTATCTTTTAACTATGTATTCCAGCATTGCCCAGGCTGACTCAGCCCATGGGTTTTGCTGTCTGACTCTGACTGGAATTACTACTTTCTTTACTAATTCATGCCAAGAAAACTTCTGAATGAATTACTCTCAGGTCAGTGTCAAAGCTGCCATATAATATAAACACTTGTTTAGAGTTATCACTATTATACTTAATTTATTGAGATAAATAAGGAATCCCTTGGCACAAACAGTATTTTACACTATAGAGAGAAGGCTATTTTGGCAACAGTCAGCGTTATGGGTTCAGAAGTAATTACTGACGTAAATCAATAGATGCTGGAAATATTGATTATACATTTGCTGTTAATCCTCTGGCACCATATCTCCAGGATGTGACCATCACATCTTTCACTTAAGTCTTTTAAAAAAAAACTAGAAATAAATACAGAATTTCAGGCTCTGGCAAAGATTAAATAATCAGTTAGCAAGTCATAAGAAAAAATCTTTGTATGTCACTGCATCAGACTTTGAATGTTCCATAGAGTAATTTTTTACCTCCTTCTCAAATAGTGTAAGATGCTAATATGGGTTAAGGGAAACTTTCCAAGAAAATGAGAGAAATATGATAAGTGTCACAGAAAAGCAGTTGCGTTTTTCCCTGTTCTGGTGAATGAAAGTTAAATGTCATCTCCACATTTATGTGTTCTGCTCTGATTGAATTGGGCAGAAGGAATATGTTCAAAGATTAGCATTTTGTATTGCTTTATGAGAGGAGAGGTTTTCAGCCTCAGCACCTAGCACTGGGCAGTATATTTTTAGAAAGGTTATGTGGGATTAAATGGGAAAAAGGACTTAATTTTAAGGAATAAGAGTACAGTAGTTATTTATAATGTTTTTGGGAGGTTTTTTTGGTGAGTCAGGGTATGTGCACGTATGTTTATGTCAAGAAAAATTTTCCCAGATGAGAAAGATAGAAACTAAACTGGACAGACAAAAATATAAGGAACCAGAGAGACACGCAGACTCTAGCAAAGAGCAAAAGACATGAAAGCTAACTGGTCATGTTGGCATAAGAAAAACTGAGTATATAAATAAATTTAATTTAAGAATTAAAATGAAATTACTAGTCTGCATAAGCAGGGGACGCAACCATTCTAATTTTCAAATGGAACTTGATGAATTTATTACCAATAATCCATCAGGCTGTAGCTGTAATCACTGGAAACTGAAATCAGTTCTTCCCTGCTAAAGCACATCCTTGAGCTTGCTCTCCTCAAGCACATTGGTCTCCAGAAGCTTCACCCTGCAAATAGTTATATTTTCCTCTGGAAGCATTACCTAGCCTCTTTTTCTAATGTGAATCTCCTGTTTATCACCTGATAAATTTCTTAATCCTTTGTAAGAGACACCAGTTGTGTTGTTTGCACTGCCACTGTGTCAGCCTCTGCCCTAGGTCAGGCACACTATTTCTGCAGAAGAGCCCCTCATACCTTTTCAGAGAAGCATTTTTTAGCAAGGTTACAGCAGGATCACATCAATAGGATGTACTTTTACTAGGATCTAATAGAAAGTTGAATTGCTGATAAATGAAATTTTACTATTGTAGATGCTTTGCTTCATAGGCCGAGTCAGGGGCCTTCCAGAGCCACTTCTCACTTAAAGAAATCCTAATGTAGCCCTACACTGGGCAATTTTCTTAGTAGAACACATTTATTTACAAAAAGTTATTTACAAACTGCCCCCTCCTCAAGCACAGAGGTCTTCTGTTTAGGATCTGTGTGAATGTGCTGGTGCAGGAATATCCCACTGTGCTTCCTCTCTGATTTCCACAAGGCTATTAAATAGTGCTCACGCCAGAAAGAGAGAAGTAATTCTCTTCATCGTTAAAAAAAAGCTGTGATGATCACAGCCATGGTAAGATCATGAACAGTAAAAGTCACTTCCCAGTCATAAAAGTCACTCAGATCTGTGCGTAGCACAACAAAAATTAAACTGCCAATTTAAACTGAAAATGGGACCTTATAATATTTGTCTGAATCTGAATCATGAATGTGTCATGTAACACATACAGCGTGGCATGCCTTGGTTGAAAACAGATTTTCAGGCTGCCTATTATATTTATTTGACCAGATTTATTTTGTTCTATTTAAACATCTGGATATTCATCTCTGGCCCAAAGTGTATCTCTTTTTTGGCTCTATTATACCTGCATTAAAAGTAACAAAATCAAACTGCAGAAAATCTCTTTTTGATTCTATTGATTCTTTCTTATATCTGGGAAAAACAAGCTGCATAACATTTTATGCCTGCAGTTTTAAACAATGACTTTAAACACCTTTTTGCTTGTGCACTGAAATAAATTACATTTTAAGAACAGACCAAGACTGACTGATGCAATCCAGTTAATTTTAAAATGTACGTAAATCAAGTTCATTTGAGCTGGCAGCCTGATCTGCTGTCTCTCCCTTGTATCACAGATTTGCTCTACTTCACACTGAATATGGTAGGCCATCCTTTTTAACTAGATGATTTAAGTAGATGGCATCTGTATGGTGTAGAATTCACCTCTGGTCAAATACCATTACACCTACTTTTGGCAATGTCATCAACTACAGTGACAGTCATGTTTGTCCTGAAAGGGATGGCAGGAACCCCACAAGCCCAGCTGTGGTCTTTCCAAAGCAACTAGACCTGGATGGAAAGAGGACAACTTGAGACACAAACTGTTTTGGACACATGCAATGGGGACCAATCCCCAAAACAGCAACTTTCCTGTTGGCTGCTGAACAGAATTGACCAGAGAAGCATTCAGGAAGTTGTTTATAACGGGTTACTGTATGGGGCAGCCTGTTACACAAGCCAAATATGTCAACAGGATTTACGGCCTATCAGGTATTATGTCTCCACACAACGCTACACAGTGCTTTGGACACAGTCTTTGCAACTGTTCTTTACCAAGGCCGAAGCAATCCTCTAAACCAAGGTAAAAGATGCCCCATGTGCACACACGCTCATGTGTTACTTCCTGACAGAATCCCTGTGAAAGAGGCAGCATCTGCATA
>WEKY01040308.1:98801-127201 GCA_013390045.1 Picathartes gymnocephalus | reverse complement strand
CTAGTCTTTCTGTGATTCTGTGGATTGGAAGGTGAGAGAAGAAACTACTGTATCCCTCACTATAGCATGGAACATGACACTCAACCAGCTGTGGTGGTCAAGGAGAACAAAGAAACAATTCTGCCTTAAGGCTTTAAAAAAAGCCTCCAAGAAGACCAGTGGTGCTGCAACTAATGAGTTTTATGGAGTCATGGGAACTGGGCTAATTGGTTGGAGTATATCGAACAAGACTTTCAGACCTTTGGATGAATAGAGTGTGAAAACATGACACTTTTTAAAGATGCCATTCTGGTGCCCTTTTAGATACTTTGAAGGTGTCAAAGTATGATTTATCTGACAGCTCACAGTAGAACCAACTTGTCATGGTGCAAAAGAAGTTCTCTTCTTGTGAATGCCTGTTTAAAGGTAGCTAAGACATTACAGTGGAGTTCTGCTAGGTCCCATTTTATTCAGCCTATTTGTGTTCTGAGAAAGGGCGGAGGGGAAAGTTGGTAAAGTTATTCACCAAGCAAGTGAAACTGGGATATAGAAGAGGGGGGAAATTGCAGAGTAGAACCCCTTCACACACAAGAAGGGATGTGATGGATGCTGATAAAGTCATGAAGTCTGGAAATGGCAAGGATCGCTCTCCAAGGGCAGCAGGTTTACTTACAAGAACATAGTGTCTGTGAGGATATTACTACTCCACTAGAGGACAGTAAGGAACTGCTTTTGAGCTTTAAACAGTGTAAGAATTACCCTTCCTTAGCTATTGATAGTTGGCCAATTTTTTAAGATTTAAATTGATTTTAAAATTGTAGATCTCTTGTCTAGCTCTTCTACTGCCAGAAAAACTGTTTTGCTTTATCTTGAAAAGCAAGAGATCAATTGTAAAAATCGAGAAACAAGAATAGAAACAGACTATGATTTGCCCTCCAAAAATAAGAATAAAGAAATACCATAAGTCTAAGCAACTTTTGTGTACCAAAAATATTATTGAAATTTATAAATTTAAAAAACTTAGTTAAATATTTCTATTTGCAGAAGTTTCTAATTATGACTACCTATATTTTTAGCACGCTCTTAGGATACGTATCTTTTGCCCAGAAGGAATGGAAGAAAAAAGGGAGCCAATCAGACCCAGCAAGGAAAGTCTGCTAAAAATAATACTTTAAATATTGTTACATATATAGATATTGGCTATGTTTGTCCTCTTTATGGCGTGGTAGTACATTGTAATTGCAGTCAGCTGCACTGTTAGAGGAGTGAACTGTCTTCTTTGAGATTTGTGGGGTTTTCCACATCTGTTAGCAGTGAAAAAAAAAAAAGGATGAAAAACATAAGCTGAAGTAGGTTTCTGTCTTTGGAGGAGACTGGGACTAAAACCAATGTCTGTGAGCCAGGTATTCAATGGCTTCTTACCTGAAGGCATTACTCAGAAGTTGAGAGAGTGGGAGCAATTTCTTCAGGTGTATTGAAATACAAGCATCCAAATGGGAATCTCTAAACGGCAGGGCCTGTTAGGTCATGCATCCACCACCTGGCAGAACAGCCAGGATAGCCACAGATGTCTTCTAGTTTCCTTTTCTTGTCTGTGACTACATCTTAGGATTCATGCTGCCTCTTCTCATTTTATGAGATAAGGGAAAACTTAGTAATTGATGCTGGGATTTGGGCATCTTGCAGTTATGTAAATAAATACTGATACAATATTAGTCATGACTGGAAGAGCTTGAAGGCTTGGCATTCATTTAGTAAGAACCCCCAAAGAAACAGTAATATCTAGGCACTCATCCATTCGGCAGCATCAAAATCAACCCTCCCTGGAATGGGTTGAAAACTGGAATGGGCTTCTGAAAGTCAGTTTTCTGAACTCAGATCAAGATAAACCATTCAGGTTCCAGCTGAGCTTATGGCCTACTGGAATACAGCACATTCCTAGTGGTTCTTAGCATATATTCCAGCCTGTGACCTTCAGACACTGGTGTGGATCCAACAATTGTACTTCAAGTTGGTGGCTTAGTGTCATTCCCAAAAACATAAAGATGGCAAAGTCATGGCTTTAGCACTTCCAAAGTGTTATCTGTCCACTCTGCAAACAATCTCAGCTTGAGAAGGAAGCCTTTGATCCAAAAAATGGGGTTTTAGGCTACTTGGAGAACAGAAGTCAGATTGTTGGTAAAAAGTCCACAGACAAGCTGTGTTTCCTGCACTGCCAACTTGGTTGTTAGTTGCTTTCAGTTAGTTGTGCTTCTTGAACTTTGCCTTTCTCATGCAGAAGGGATGAATGCCTTGTCTCTAATGAAGCAGAAGGAAAACTATGTCTGTTTGCTGATAATTAGAAACTCCTGTCCCAAGGAAAAAAAGAAAAGACCAGAAAATCATAGGCCAGGGAAGAACAGAGGAGGGAGCGGAAGAGAGTGATGAGGTTCTTGTTGGTGGTACATCATGGGGTATCAGTGGACTCTTGTTTTTAATAAATATCAGCCCTGATCCTCAAGGGAAAGGGTTTGCTGTGTTCAAATAAATGGAGCATTTGGAAGAAGCAGCTGACATTTCCTTTGTCTTACATGTTATAGTGTAGAAAGACTGCTCAGTCTGAGCGTAGTCTGTATTTGCTGTGTTCCTGCACAGAGCAGAAAGTTTCCAAGAGTGTTCTCTGTGTACAAGCATGAACACCTAACTGTGAAGGAAAGGGAGCAAGACACTGCAGAAATAAACCCAAGGCCCAGGGAAGACAGACCATGCTTACTTTAGGCTTAGTTTCTTTGGATAAAAACTGAAATGTAGAGTGTTTTCCTCAGAATTCACCTTGTTTCTTTAGTCTGTGCATTGCAATCTGTATTCCTGTATGTCAGCATATCAAAAAATTATGTGCTGTAGATGATATAAACAGCATTGTCCTCTGTGAATTATTTTACAGGTTACAAAGTGATGGGTCAGCACAGGTTGGGTTGTTTTGTCTTAGAACAAGGATGTGCTATGAAAACACACTATTCATTTCAATCATCAAGTTTGAAATTATGATTCCTCTAAATATACATAAATCTCCCCTCAATGGTCATATTAATATGAGATTTTTTTTTTTTAATGAATTACAATTGTCTTCTGTCTTCCCCCACTCTTTTAAAGGCTACTTCTCCTCTTTAGAATATTTTTTAGGATACCGATGTGGCTAGACATTTGGCATCCTGGGCACAGTGCCTGATGTGCAAGCATCATTACAGCAGAGCCACATGGACTTCCAGGGTTCTGGGAGAAGTTACTCTATCATGTTCATTGTGAAGAGAGGCACTGGGGGCCTCCAGCCAAGGGCAGCGAGGTCTCCCTCCCACACTTAGCAATGGTGGGAGATAACCCAGCCCAGCAGGAACTTTGAGAAGGACATTGGAAGGCCGCTTGTCCTTGGGTGGCTCTTGTCTGCATTCCAGCTGCAGCCATGAACAAGGCTTATCAGTCTCACTTATAGCCAAGGCTCCTGTTTAACATCTTGTTAGGAAAATTAGTTGGAGCTTAAGGTCAACATGGGAGAAAAGTTTTTTCATTACAGATGGGAAAGCTGATTTAAGCCAAAAGCATCTCTTTATTGGGAAGGCATCCTCAAACTAGAACATGTTACCAAATCAGGACAGTAACTTTTGGTACATACTCTCTACACCAGTAAGTGACTACACTTGGAACCAACCAATGCACTAACGAAGTTTTAAGTACAAACTGGTGACATACATGGCATATTCAGACAAGTAAAGTGAGGAAAATATCCCCAGAAACAATTGCAGGAAGAGTTCCACGTCTACCTCTATTCCACACCATTTCTTCTACAAAGATATTACACACATGTGGTGATGATGCACATTAATAAATTTCAGCTACTGTACCAGAATAAATATGATATTAACAACAATCTGGAAATAGAGAACATCTCCCTTTTTCCCCCTTTCCTATTTCTGAGTGGTCTACCCAGGACTTTAAACTTCAAAGTAGAGATAAGTTAGATTTTTGGTTTGGCTTTGTTTTTTTAAAATTTTTGATAGCCTCTAACTTTAACAACTGTTTTGAATTAATTTATTTTCTGTTACTTAATTCCTTAATTGGCATGGTTCCTACTTAAGAGAGCAACTTCGTGTGGAGAATGCTTTAAGAAAAAAAATGTAGTGATACAAAGGACAAAATCTTTCTATTCCTGTATTCCAAAGCCAGTAGGAAGAGAAAGAAGATGGTGCTGTGGATAAGACATACATGAAACAAGAAGCAGAGGAGACAAAATTCAGATGTAGTCATCAGCTCAAATCCATACGGTGATAAAAGCCGCTCAATTCCCTCACAGTCAAAATTACCAACTCTATGAGTCTTTTTAGAGCAGTTTTAAATAAAGTGAGAATAAAATAAGGCTAGATAAGAAAGAAATAACAATTTAGGAATACGTTTGTGTGCTTTACTTGTGCCCTTGGGTAAATCAGTTGTGGGAAAAGATAAAGAGATTAAATACAGTCTTTGAAATTACATTCCTAATGACTCACCATTTCAGAAAGCTTGGGAATTTAAGCTGCAATTGAAAAGAAGCATAAAATGAAAAAAAGCTAACATTTTCTTGGATAATGTGTATCAGATAATGAGTTGATACTCTTTTAATGTTGAACAGATGTCCTAGAAGAACCAATTCTTTTAATTCAAATTTCTTTTACTTAAGCCCGTTTGCAAAAATACAGGTACTCTCTCACACAAATGTAAGGATGAATATAATTAGAAACTAGACACTAATAGCTGCAAGTCAGAAAATCTAATTTTTTATTTCTATTCTATGGAAATATCCTGCATCTCAAATTGTAGTAGTCTTCCACTCTGGAACAAAATGTCAAAATTTTCCATTAAATTAAATCTAAAATAATTGAGTTTGAAATATTAGACTTTGTGAAGTATTTCACTCTGCCCTAGCAATTGAGCTTATATCATTACTGTCAAATTAATAGAAGCAGGCAAGAAACTCAAACTCATCACGACAACCCTCTCTGAAATCACTGTGCTCTTTATATGCGTTTCTAAAGTGTTTTGCTTGCTGGATATGAAATGAATACTTTCCAGCTTGCTAGCCTGCCAAGCACACTCTATTAATTGCTAATAGATCATTAAATGCTTGGCAAACCATTCAGAGAAACCAATGGGACTTTTGAAGTTTAATCCTAATAATTTGACACTTAAGCAAGGAAAAAAGAAATGTAAAAAGTTGCAAAGAATATTTTTTTTAGCCATACTTCCCTCTACTTCTTTTTCGGTCGGTAATAGAGAAGCACATGAAATCACTGGAAATATGATTCTCCTCAAGCCTGTGTTGGAAGAGTTAACTGTTTAGGGGGGTTGTCAGAAAGCCTTTTTTTATTCTTCAGTTTCTGAGTATTGACAAAGAATATTTTCTTAGCAATCCTTGAAAAGTATTATGCATTCCTGATAAAGGAATTTCATTTATGTCTCATCTGCTCCATCTTCTGCTGTGGCTAATGGAGAGCATCAAGCCAGGAAGGTCTGGGATTAGTGTTACTTACTGGTAAAGCCCCTCCACAACTGCACTCACCAAGACTTTGTTAAGGCTCTTCTCCACCCCAAGGATAAGCAAAGGAGGCTTTTGTGAAAATTTTGTCAAGACATTAAATAACCATGTTGTTCTGATATAGTATTGTGGAAATATATATGGAAATATATGACATTTCACAAGTCACTAAATGTGATCAATGCTTCTTTGAAAAGACAGGTATGTGCTGTGGAGACTGGTGGTCTCCAGGCTGTGCCAGCTCTTTGAAGTTACTGTATGTATGATCTTCTCGCAGATCTGGGTTCATTTATAAAAAGGCATTTATGTTAAAGTAAATGTGAACTGGAACAGAAGCAATTGCTATTAAAATATATTTCCCTTTGCGATGTCAACAATTTCCAACTCAGTATATATAAAAATAGATCTCATGGGCTTTCTCAGAAGAAAACTTCTGCAGAATCTGCTTATTCTAGGACTGACCTGGGGAGGACATGAGAATAGCAACAGTGAGATTTGAGGCATTTGTTACCCAGAGAGACTACAAGTCATTATTCCAAATGGGTCTGTAGACTTGACATGACCTATTCTAGGGGCTCTCACCCATGTCCACCAAACATTTCTTCTTTCTACCTCTCTAATTTGCTACCAGAGGCAGCCCCCTGCTTTAATTTGTTCAACTCTTCCAAGTTCTAGATGTACATCCCTTTCCAGGAACAAAACTGACACTTGACTGCCAGGGGCTATCACCTGCATTCCTGGTGGTGAAATATTTTCCCTCACAATTCCCCATCTCTCTCACAATTCTGGATTCAGGCTTTCAGCTCAGACTGACTCAAAGTGTTTTGAAAAGGGGATCTTATTTCAAAGGGCAAGAGACTCAAGATGCTCTAAAATGTTCAGCAATCAGAAAACAAGGTGCTGTAATTCACATCCCATTGCAGAAAGCTCGGATATAGGTTGGAGCACTGGCAGAGGGCAGCTCATGTGGAGGGAGTTTTGTGTGAAAATACTCCATTTTCTCAAAGAAGCATGTTAACATTAGGATGGTCCAAGACCATTTTGTCAGATCCTGGCCTACCCTACAGCCACTTCCAAAACTCATCCATCTGTATTAACCTACTCTGGCGGCTTTTCTTGTGCCATCATGCAACTGGTGGCTGTTGAATCAAATGCCTCATATTGGATTACTGTGTTTTAATACTATTGCCTCTTTTTCTGTGGTTTTATACCACTCAGACAAAGGGAACTGCATAGTTTTTATAGATTTATGTTATATAGTAGCCAAGAATAAATCATGCAAGTGGAAAAATATCAAGGACCGAGTGCAGAAAAATAAAATAATGTGATTATGTGTGGCTGCTGTCTCTGCAGTCCTCAAGCAGAATATCTGTTGCTCTGTACATCTCTCCTTTTTTTGGAAGCTAAAAAAATCTACAGCGTAAAAGACCTACTATTCTTTGGCCATGGCTGAAGCCAAAGGGAAGAATTTTTAAGGGAGGATTTTCAAGCTCCCACTCTCTAGCCTATTCAATTTTTTAAGGCTTTGGGATAATACAGACTCATTTATTGCTCAGAAGTGGCCTGCACATAACTTTATATCAAGGAGGTTTGATGAATTTTCAACATGTGAAATTCCAGTATTTTCCTGGCCAGCACTTCTGAGATCTTCCTCTTTCACTACTTTTGTGTGTGCAATTAGGTATTTTGGTTGTGTTCTCAGACACTTGCATTGCTGCGCTGCTTTTGAGGGTCCTGATCTCACCACCAAACCCACAGTTGTTGTATCAACAAAGCCGCAGGACCAAAAATCCAAGGATTGTATAAATTTACGCTTTTATTTAAGCAAAGCTTTCAAAGTACCCCGAGAGTGCAAAAAGGTTTTCGTATGTCAGACCTAGTGTTGTTGTGTGACAAAAGACCCTGATAACCTCACTGGGGACATGATCCCTCCTTGCCCTTTGCAGTTCTGCCCCAGAGAATGTGACATCCATGGGGGTGAGACAAGAGGAGATGCTCACCTGAGGGGTTTGGCACATTATGGGGTGCAGGGGAACAATGTCTTGGGGTGGAATAAACTTAGAGGATGTTATGGGGAGAAATAAAAAGTGGCAAAAGGGAGGGATGGTGGTGGTTTGGAGAATAATGAGCAGGGGAGAGTTAAGGGGTACAAGAGGCCAGTGCACACCCAGAGTGGCTGGTCAGTACCCTTATCTGGCCATGCCCTGTACCTCATTGCTGCCATCTGTCCTGTCTGCTCATTAAACTGTGTCCAGTTATATCCCTGAGTAGAAGGTCCCTACTGTTGCTGGCAGGCAAACGGGATAGGTGGCTTGGGAGCCAGATGCTGAAGCCAAAACAGCCTGGGCCAGATGTTTCTCCATCCCTACCTGCAAAACAGCTGGAGGAGTTGGCTACTGGTCCAGGCCAAGCACAGGGGAGAGTGTGGGGTCTGGGGTGCACTGTGAGACCTGTCTGCATGTGTGTGTGTGCGTGCAAAGATCGATGAGAGCCTCCAGGGCTGGCTGCCAGGTAGGCTGGGTGTCCATGCCTGCTTACAGGAGGGGTCCATAGCCCTGTGTGGCGCAGGGGCCAGCAGGTACTGGATAGATTGGAAATAGGAGGACAGTTCCTGCCCACATGGTGTGTCTGTATGTATTTCCAACACACAGGCCTTTGCGTTGATCAGACACAGAGGGAGACAGGACTACAACTGTTTGTGCTGCTTGTGCAAGTGCTGTTTTCTGGGTGTGCTGGTTTTGACTGGGATGGAGTTGGTTTTTTCAGTGTAGCTGGCGCAGGGCTGTGTTTTGGATTTGTGTTGAGAAGAGTGTTGAAAACACAGGGATGTTTTTGTTCTGGCTGAGCAGCATTTACAGAGTCAAGGCTTTCTGTGCTCCTCATTGCACCCTGCCAGCCAGGAGCCTGGAATGCACAAGGAGTTGGGACAGGCCAGCTGACCCCAACTCACCGAGGGTGTATGCCAAACCATAGGGCATCATGCTCAGCATATAGAGTTGGGGGAAGAAGGAGGAACGGGGGATGTTCAGAGTGATGGAGTTTGTCCTCCCAAGTCACCATCAGGTGTGATGGAGTCTGGATTTCCTGGGGCTGACTGAACACCTACCTGCCAATGGGAAGGGGTGAATGAATTCCTTGTGGTGCTTTGGTCATGTGAGTGGCTTTTGCTTTCCCTACAAAATTGTTTTTATCTCAATACATGAATTTTCTGCTTTTAGCCTTCTGATTCTCTCCCCCATCCCACCAGGTAGGAGAGAGTGAGCAGCTGAGCTGCCAGCTGGGCTTAAACCACAATACTGGGTTGTGGTGTGTGGCCACATGTGCACAGCGTTTTTGTGTGTGCCAATTTGGAATTCATACTCAACCTGCCTACATGCTATTTTAACCTGCTGAGCTGCTGAATCCAGTGGCTGACAATCCCACACTCAGGGCTCTGCTCTGCTGAATGCAGTGGGGCTGAATACGTGACCTAAATGTTGATATTTACTGAGTTTTAGACTATTGGGGTTTCTAAATGAAGGATTTTTTCTTATACAGGGAAGGCTTACAGATACAAGGGATCCACCCAGTCTCTGCTGGTGGCTGCTCAAGGATCTGTACAGGGGAAAGTAATTTCTGACTGCTGCACAGCCACCATACAAAAATTAGAGAGACAAACTATGGAAGGAGAAACTTTTAGGTGCCATTAGTGCAGAGGTCGCAGCTTCTCTCATCAAATTGAACTAATGCAAGGCCATGCCTCCAGGATGGCCATGCCTGTGGGTTTCATTCTCTCATGCTGTGAGGGATTGCACAGTTTCCAGCAAAAGATCATAAGCTACATGACCTGGGGCTGCAGGTCCCTCCCACTATTGAGTTACAAGGAATTTTCCAGTAAGTGAGACCCCATAAGGAGGTATCAGTGATAAAAGCCAACCTGAGAAGAACCCTCTCAGCCTCAGTGCTAAGCACACTAATAAATCATTTAGCCCAGCACCTTCTAAACACCAGCCCCAAAGCAGCAATATTTACATAAGTTTCTCCAGCCCATGCACAGATGGTCTTTCACTCCTTACACTCTGAGAGAGCTCTCCTCATCAGCAAGAAATGCCCTGGGTGGGGGAACAGCTCAGGCTTTTCACAGGGACAGTTTGCATGGTTAGCTTTGGATACTAAACAGTGCAAAACAAAGCAGAGAGTATTTCCTACAAGTCTGGGAATTCTGACCTAATTCTAAACAAGCATCTGTTTGCTCTGAGCATCAAAACCATTAATAAGCTCAATAAAATGCTTTTGAAAGCAGAGTGATGGAAAGCTTTCAGACCCTTTAAAATTCCCTCTCAGACTCCTGAGTCGTGTTATCAAGCAGACATGTCACCACAGCACATGCTAGGATGGTGAGCTGGGTTGGATGTGATGCTGCTTGGAGCACCTGACCCACTGCCCAACTGAGCAGAGACAGGAAATTGTACAGGTGATGCCTCATGTCCTCCCACCAGGATAACAAATGACACAGTGGAAGCAGGTCAGCCTTATCTCCTTGTCTGCCTTTTGGTCCCAAGTGAGACAGTTTCTCTCTGCAAGCATTACTAAGTGCAAGTAGCTGGTCCACACTCTCACTTTCCCATACAAAGCAGATTTTTTAAGTAACCTTTTTAAAGCCATGCATTGATACAGGGCAGTCCTATCAAAGGACACGCATGCACAGCTGGGGCTGTGACATGGTTTTGTGCTGGAGGCTTCAATTGCAGCCCTGGGTTGAAAATAAAGGGTAAGAAAAGAAGCATTCATTCCTGATTTCTAATGTTTTCCATGAAAGAGGTGATAGCAAATGAAACCAAACCAACCAAACAAATAAAACACATGCACACACACACAAAACACACAACCTCCCACCCAAAAAAACAACAGCAACAACCAGAAAAAAAGGAGGCAATAAACATGTCAGTTCCATAGGACAGTTTTGGAGGTGTCCTGGGAGCAACCTTGGGTTTACCTGATGTTGCTTCCAAGCTGGGCACACAACATCATTTGGCCTCCCTTTTTTCTCTGTATTGTCATCTCCCGTTTGCTTCTGTTGGAGCTGTGCTTCTGCAAGTGCTTTGATAGGCAGAAAGCTCACTCAGACTCCTGCCTGCAGGATGGGGACAGGCATCTGTCCCCATCTGCATCACACTGTACTGACATCCACCTCCCATGTGCAGGTATGACCATGCTACAACAAAACAGGAACATCCTCTGCCTCCAACAGCTGTACCAGCAGGAGTGTGGAGTACATCTCCACGTGATAGTCCCTCAGCAGACACCACTTTTCAGCCCCCACTGATATTTTCAGCTCCCAGATGTGTGTGAGTTAGGATTTAATTCCACCCAACAGCCTCATGATAAGAAAAAGATTAAAACTTGGAGGAGCATAGTCATTTAAAAGTCATAACACAGAAATTGTGGATACTACACCAGCTGCATGGGAGTAACATGGAGAACAACACTGCCGGGGCCAATACCACCATGTGATTTTCCTTGCAAGTCTTTTGTCCCATTCTGCAGCACTTTGCACAACTCAGGCTGGTCCCCCTTTTTTACAAGACACCCATCTCCCTGGTTTGTGCCTGTATCCCCAGTTTCCTCTCTAATGCCAGAGCATTTCTACCTTGCCTGAACTCTCTTCCCTGAGACTGGGCAAGGAGAAAGACCTACAGTCCCTCATCTCTCCCCATGCTTAGATAAGCAGTTCTCTCCTCTTAGTTTAGTTCCTTGAGACAGCAGAGCAGCCATGAACATGGGATCAGCAAGTCACAAGACACAGGGGAGGGAGGGGAGGAAGGTGTTCTGAGACTTGGATTTTATTTCTCATTACTTTACTCTGACTTGATTAGTAATGAATTAATTTCCTGGAGTCAAGTCAATTTTGTCTGTCATAGCGGTTGGTGCGTGATCTCTCTCTGTCCTTATTTTGACCCATGAGCTTTTCTAAATATTTTGTTACATTTTATCTCCCCTGTCCAGCTGAGGAGTAGGGTGATAGAGCACCTTTGATGAGCACCTGGCATCCAGCCAGGGTCACACACAACACAGCCTCTGACTGTGCATGCTGTAAGAAAAGGAACAAGGATGTCTCTAGCTTCCACCTAATATTCAGTCTGCTCCCTCAGCAGGTAAATATTTCTGGAGCAGGGATTTCTGAAACGTGTGCCAGGGAGATGGACAGTGAATCACACAGGTCAAAGCAAGCAGTCAATATGGTGACCCAAATGCAAAATGGTCTGGCACGATCCGTTCCACGTCAGCGCACTGAGCATCCATGCGTGCTGCAGGGACAGTCCTCCTCACTCAGAGACAGACCCTGACAAACCTCCCCTTTCACCTGGGTTGAAAGGTTAAGAATGGAAGGCAGCTTCAAGGTTTGGTCCATATGTTTAAAGGTAGCAGTAGGAAAAGCAGCTCCACTTAACCACTGCTGTGACTTAAAGAAAGAGTCTAGAAAAAGAATACAGGTGAAGTGTAGCAAGCTGTTCTTCCTGCAGCAAAGAATCCCAGCTTCCTGAAGTTCAGAGATTTCTTGTACCAGAGATTATTCATTGGACCATCATCAGAGTATACCGTTTGCTCCCACCCTTCATGGAGGAGGGAGGCTTGTTTCCATGTGGAATAAGCAGATATCCCAGTGGAAGTGAACAAAACATCTCAATGGCACTGTGCCATCTCATATGTCCCAACACCAAAGTATGGGAGCATCCTCCCATCCTGACAAATGCTTGTCCAGCTTGGAGTGAGCTAAAGCTGCGAGTCAATAGCAGGATCCCTGTGCTGTGCATTAAAGGAAATATTTCCATATCTTCCTTTCAGATTGTGTTGAGATTGCCTCTGCTGTGGGCCTGACTTGGTAATGCTTACTCACAGCAGAAAAAATCCAAGTCTCAGGTGATGTGAAGTCCCTCCTAGGTCTTGCTTTAGGTCCCTTAAGCAGAGGGGATGAGCTGTAGCCCAGCAACAACTTGAAGCCAGGGAGAGGGAGCTGGCCAGCCAGCAGAAGCTGACAGTGTCACAGTGACTTGTGACCCACCTGGAGGTCCCAGGAGGATCTCAGGAGGTGCAGTGTTCAGCCGTAGAGAGGCACTTTTCTCCCTGCCAACCACCGCCCCAGCTTGGGGCACTGCTGATTTGCACCAGCTGAGCTAATGTTAAAAGTATAGACTGTTTCCTTGAGGAATCCTCAGGGAAAGCAATCTCCTGCCATTATGCTGAGGAGGAGGAGGATGATGCAATCCCCGGAGAAGTCCTGCTGGCAGCTGAAATCTGTCCACCAGACTTTACCAGCTGGATTAGGACAGGCAAGGGAGGAAGAGGGTTTCCTACAGCCCTTCGTCTCCTCGTTTTGGCACGTGCATGGATCTGTGAAGGCTAAAATTTGGTTTTACTCACGTCTCTAAGAGAATATAACAAAAAGCTATGACCATATTTGTTTGCGGTATGAATAACTAATGGAGCAAATACCAATCAAAACTGAAACTGTTGTAACTAACCACTGTGTAAAAGAGGTTTCGGTTCATCATCACGGTACTTTTAAATTAGGGGGTTATCTGCACATAAATTGTAAGTATTATTTAGAAATGGAGTCATCCTAGAACAACTTGATTTGCTCTAGGAACACATTCTGGAAGTCAATTTTCTGTTTATTTACAGACAACCAAAATGAAAATATTATGTCTGTTTTCATGAGGCAGGCTTATAAAACAAAAACAGTCACAGGAAAAGCATTTGTGATGGAAACTTACTGTCCTCTCACTGGGACTGCTCAGACTGTGAGAAGAGAAGGAAAGGGGAGGGAAGGAATACATATATGTATGTGTGTGTGTATATATAGATGTATATATTTATCAACATATATTTAGTGCATGTTTATTTATATATGTTTATGTAGAGAAGTAAGAATCACAATCCTAGGAGAAACCAATATGAGTATTTTTAGATAACATGAGAATAAATAATACTCTTTCTTAGGCTGGAAGGGAGCAAGGTGTGCACACAAATGCACTCATCCCTGGTGGGGACTGGAGGCCTGAACCACTGTAGTTTTGATGATGGCACAAATAAAAAAGACAACTAAATCCAGGCTCCAGTTGCCACCATAGCTCATGTCCTGAAGCCAAAGAGGGTGGCTGGGTATGGAGAAGCATGAGTGGGGGCTGGAGTTCTTCCCCAAGTTTCCCATGAGAAACCTTCAGGGGAGGTATAGGTCCTTTAAAGACCTTATACACTGTACTCCGTGAATGTGAGAAGTGATTATAAGGACAATTATCATACTTGCCTCCTTTCCCTGTAATAAGGAGCATCTCTGAGAGACAGACAGGCAGAGAGAGAGGGGGAGAAAGCAATCAGGTTTCTGCTCAAACTCCTTTGTTCTGCTGCACCCTGTATTTCCCCAGCTTTGATTGAGCCAGTCCCAACAAACACCAGCCCTGACCTCGCTTCTCTCTCCATCTGCCACAGGGGCTCAGCCCCTCTGTGAGGAAAGACCCTGTGGACCAAAAAATCAGCGTGTGAAAACATCAGCTGGTGCTTTTATAAATAAAAAGGAAGAGCCATGGGATAACCCCCCTCAGAGGCCAGGCTGATGCTCAGAGCCCACGGACACGGTGCCACCTGCCCGGGTGGGTGTGCAGCGGGCGGCGAGGCAAACCTCTCGAGCAGCGACGCTGCCTGACTTGTGCAGAACAAAACCCTCCACCAGCTCTTCCAGAAAAGAAAACAAATGCCTTGAACAAACCATCCCCGGGCCATTTCAGCCAGCAACAAAGCTAACAAGCAGTTCAAACAGAGAAATATCCCAGCAGACCTCAACTGGCTAAACAAACAAATGGAGAAACTCAGGTTCCAAAGAGCAGGGGAGCTGGGTTATGAAACAAGATTTTTGATACAAAAGGAAGCTTACAGCTATCGCTGGTGATTAGACACGGAAGAGAAAGGTCGCTCTGGGTGTTAGACCACACTTCACACACACACACAGAGGTTATTCAATCAATATTTGTCCTGGAATCACATGCGGCGGAAAAAATTTCAAGTGAATGGTCAGCAGAATTTAATGCTTGCATTCATTCATGTTGTGCTCTTGGATGAACATGTGTTTTTATATCTAGCACAACCTAAGCTTTAGAATCCAAGAGGTTTTCAATCAAAATACAGGAAAATCTTCGAATGAAACACTACATTTGTATACATTCAATTTCAGCAGGACAGAAACCCCTCACTCATGATTTTGTAAGGAGATCTGTGGTGGGAGGGAGATTATTTGAATCTCCAAGTTCTGGAACTAACAGGTAAAATAATTCAGTTAAGGCTCCAGAAAGACAACACTGTCCACAGAAACCTCCCCAGAGCAGAAGGGAGGGACTTATTCCTGCCATCACTGTGTTCTCCAGCCGTGCTGCTGTGCTGGCATTAGAGGTTTTATTTAGGGTCACAGCAGTAACAGTAGGAAGATATAATCCTCTGATGAACAAGCAGTTGTTACCCCCTGCCTTTGTGAAAATGATGATATCAGGTTGAGGATGTTGTTGCCTTGAATCATCATATTTTTTTATCCCCCTGCGAGTTTGTCACAACAGATTGTTTGCTTATATTCAGATCATAAGGCCATGGCTCAATTTTCTCCCCTCAGCAAGAGTTAAAGGAAATTTGACCATAGGTGCCCTAACCATGGACTTTAGAATTTGGGTGCAAATAATGATGACTAAAACACAAACAAAGCAAAACAAAAACAGAAAAATCCCAACCCACTTGCCTAGTGACTTAATGACAAAATATTTGTGAGGCACAGCAGAAAGTTCAGGTTGTGATATACCTGATGGGTGGTATTCAGATGACAACCACAGAGGCAGGATGCCTCCAAGTCCTTCAAATATTGTCATCACATGACTGAAGTGAGATATTAGTGCTCTCTGAGATTTCATAGGGGTTAATTTCAGCTGCACAGGGGATAGCCTAGGAGAGGAGAGCCCCAGTGAACAGCACAGAGATGTATAGAACAAAGGCAAATACAGGGTGGCTGCTTCAAGGGAGATGCTTATTTTAATATCCTAGCTGGAAATTCACTGGAAAAACAGCTCCATCTGCCCTGGTCAGGAAGAATGAGAAGGCAGAGATTATGTTCCTCTGGCAGTCGGTCCCAACGAAGCTCCCGTACTCCAGCACAGCACAAAGGGTTGCCATGTCCTGCATCTGATGGCAGCGCTTTCTTCCTCATGCAGCTAATGCAAAAGAGAAAAAGCCGTAGGTTGGTCACAAGGATTGCTTTGATGGACTTCAAACAGCCTGCTGAAATCATCTGCTGTGCACGCAGTGCCACTCTGCTGCCAGAGGAGATGCTGCAGGAGGGCAGGGCCTGAGCGGGGAGCAATGCCCAGGTTAGGGACCGCATCCCGTTTCTCTTGCAAACCATTAATCTTCACCTGCGCACCTCCTCCCCTCTAAAAACACCCTCAGGGCAATGCTGACGACCCACGCTGGTGTTGTCTTTGGAGAGGAAACTCGCTATTCAAAGCGGGACACCCTGGCGCAAAACAGGGTTTATCCTGCAAATGGGCAGGCAGGTTTCACACGGCGATTTGCTCTTTCTAGGTTTCACCCACACGAGGCTATCGAATTTATATTTTGTAACACTTGTAAGAGAATATTCAAAGTGAAGAGGGAAGAGAAAGATCGTCCGTGAATGTGATTTGTTACTCGCAGAGCTTTGGCTCTCCCTCTGTTTGGCACTGAGCACTACAGTGTCCTGTCTCACTGGTTCTCTGGCTCTGCATTGGGGCAAAACTGCACAGAGTCAGGCACAATTAAAATGATGCTTTATGGGAGTCACTCAATGCTCTGTAATGTATTTCCTTAAGTAGCCACAGATTGGGCCTAAAATTACTTGGCTTGATGCCCTTTAGAAATGTCCACTTCAGAAACAACTGCAAGCTGAATTTGAGCATTTGAAGTTCTAGGACTGATTACCCTACATGCATTTTTTTTTTCCTCTTACCTTTATGGGCCACCATCCTCCTGCTTCTCTCTGCAGTCCAGGTATGCTTTGTACAGAGCAATGAAAACAACATATCCCTCACCTATCTTGTTCTGGTTGGCAAGCAAATACTAAAGGTTCAAGACCAGCAGATGACTGTTCAAACAAATTCAGGTCTTATCAAGCCTAAAAAGGATTGACACACCCATGTTTCCACTGTGTGGCTCTCCTGGGAGCTGTAAGGGTTTTTCTGAAGACAGAAACTGCAAATTGTTTTTTCCAAGGGCAGAGTATGCCTCATGATATAGTATCAAATACTGCATTTGGCCCACTGAAATGCTGATTAGGTGTCCGACAGTTTAAAATTCCTATACATTCTTAAGAACAAAAACAGGGAGAGGGGACAACACGTCATTACTGTTTAGAGCAGCATGACATTTAAACCAGGAAATTTCTTGATGTTAGAAAGAGGAATTTCAACACTAATTGAAGTTCTGCCATTTTTAAACATTTCTCTATAGCCTGTTCCTCTTCACTTTTTTCCTCACAAACATGCTTACACCTCCCAAAATACAGAATCACTCAGGTGAAACAGGGAGGTGGCACCTCATGGCCCCTTGTGAGCTGCTGAGGTGGCCCAAAACACCAGTACCACATAAATCAGTGAAGACAGCTCCTGAAATGTGCTTCAAGTTTCCCAACACCAAGTGTCAATTCTACTACATAATGACCAAAACCATTTCTTGGAGTTTTTTACTGGTGCCTTAAACATAAAGGTTTCTTAGGCACCTTTAGGATTTTTTTCTTAGGGCCTCCTCACCACCATCTTCATGAAGGGTGATGGGGAAATGGCACTCAAAAAATGGTCCCCATACCTGTAGCATGTTGATGTCTCACCCTGGCCCCTCAGAACTTCAGGAGAGGGTGCAAGAGAAGCTGTAGTGATGTAAGAGCAGCAGCAATGGAAACCAGGATTATGACAGCAGAGGCAAGATATAGATGAACCAGGACTAAGAACAGAGCTAGAGAAGACATTTGAGCAGTGGTTACAGGTGGGGTAAGACCCTGACTGGAAGACACAGCTCTGACATCCCTGCTTCATTTCTTTCCATTAGAAAACTGGTATTTCTGCACTCCTAGTAACAGATGGAACAAAATGAGACCACACTTGGGGTTTCATTTACAGATCTACTCTTGATGTACAGGACTTCTGACTTAATTTAACTGTGTATTTCCCACAACTTACAATCTTGCCTTGAAATCTGAGTTCCATCCTCCCTCTAACTATCAGTCCATTCATTCATTACCTGCTGGCACAGAACTGCAGGTGAAGTTCTGTTTCCCCTCATATCACTCACAGACATAAACACTACTTTGCTGGCAATTTTAGCAGCTTGGAGTTAAAAGTAAAGCACAGATACCTTTGATCAGCTTCAGATCAGGGAATGAACACTCAGAATAAAGATTCAAATATGTATTCAGCTAGCTGTAGCAATTCCTCTGGTCTCTGACCAACTGGTCAGATGCATGCTTTTCTTCTCTGGAATCCCTTCTTTTAAAGGCGTATCATAGAATTGCAGAATATCCCAAGTTGGAAGGGACACACAAGGATCATTGAAGTTCAACTCCTGGCCCTGCACAGGATGCATCAAGCATCACTCCATGTGCCTGAGAGTATTATCCAAATGTTTCCTCAGCTCTGTCAGGTTGGGTGCTGTGACCACCTTCCTGGGGAACCTGTTCCAACCTCTGGGTGAAGAACTTTTTTCAAATATCTAACCTAATCCTCCCCTGACACAGCTTCATGCCATTCCCTTGGGTCCTGGTCACCAGAGAGAAGAGATCAGTACCCGCCCCTCCATTTTCCCTTGTGAGGAAGCTGTAGACTGCTATGAAGTCTCCCCTCAGTCTCCTCTTCTCCAGGCTCAACAAGCCAAGTGACCTCAGCCACTCCTCATTCGGCTTCCCCTCTAGTTCCTTTCCCTTGGAGCCTGCTTTGGATGCTCTCTAACACCTTTGTACCTTTCATACATTGTGGCGCGCACACGAGGCTCGAGGTGAGGCTGTCCCAGTGCAGAGCAGAGCAGAGCAGGACAATCCTTGTCTCGCTGGCAATGCTGTGCCCGATGCACCCCTGGACATGGCTGGCCCTCCTGGCTGCCTCATATCCGGCTTGCCATTAACCAAGACCTTCATGTCCCTTTCTGCAGAGCAACTCTGCAAAGTTTCATTCCTGTCTGTACACACATCCAGGGTTGCCCTGTCCCAGATGCAAAATCCATCACCTACCTTTGTTAAACTCCATATACTTGGTGATTGCCCAGTCTGATGTCACCCCATTCACTGTAACCCTTTGCACCCAACACGTGAGCCAGTTGCTCACCCATCATATCATGTGTCTACAATATTCAAGAGAGCTTTGAAGTTCCAGGGTTTTCTTCTGTAAGCATTGTTCCTGCCATAAGTCAACATTGGGACAACATAAAACACTTCCAATATAAACACAAGACCTTGTTTTTCAGAGGAGATCTGTATTTAAGGCAAACATTAACATAAAGCCAGGCTCCAATGTGCTCCCTCCCACAGAACTGTACTTAAATCAAGCAGTAGTCCCATTAAAGCCTATGGGATTACTCCTGCAGCAAGGTGCTTTTCAAAAGGGATGGCATCATTAGGCTGCAGCTCTGAGAAGTAACACTGTGGTTGCATGGAGGGTGCAAACAAACTTTTACTACCTAGGATCTCCTAATTAGTCCTAATGATCGTTTGAATGTGACTGATTGCATCTTGCCTCATTGGCAGAGTAGAAAAGAACTATTTCAATTAGTTTTGAAAATGAGTGAATTTAATTAGAATATTGCAGAATACTTCATATTTACAGAATATTTAATTTTGTGCTAAACACCAAGTTTTTAGCCAGGATTTATGTACTCTTGCTATAGAACCCTCTTGCTTTGAAGGAGCTTGTTCCCATAGGAACACAGTCACACTGGCCACATGGAGACAGCTCAAACATTTCCAAAATCAGCCAGCAGAATAATTCTGCTATGTATTCCTTCTACTGCTCTAGTTTGAGTGTATGTATTATGTCCTATTATATCTAGTTGGAATTAACATGCCCGCAGGGCAAAGTGAAATATATATATATATATATATATACACATGCACAAACACACACACACACACACACACACACACACACACACACACACACAAAAAGAACCAAAATCTTGTTAATTCTTTTTCGTGTGTATCTGAACTACTTCTTTTTAATTTCCTTTTTCCTGAGGGACTGGCCCAAAAACCAGCCGTCTCCAAAGACATTGCAGTAAGTTAGAACTAAATTACTCATTTTTACTTTGGAAGAAGGAATTACCAATGTGTCAAACATCCCAACAGACACCTGCAGATGCACCAAGTATGTACCAAATGCCATGCCAGGAGAGCCGTACCCTCCTGCTACATTGCCATTTCTTTCCGTTTCCTTTCTGGCCCCTAAGTAAGTTTTATTTTGCCATAAGTTTTATGATGGATCAGACAGACTCTTTCCAGCTCTTATTTCTTCACAACTTAATGGATTTATCCTTTCCTTGGGGCTCAAGGAAGCTTGAATTTTAGTCTTTCAAGCTGAATGCCATCTCTCTCTTCCCTTCATTTCTTCTACACTTGAATGCTTCATTTATTTAACAGCCTCATTGATCTCAACATGAAAATTATTACACCGAGGTGCTATTCAATTTGAGCACACAAAGCAGAAGACACTGGATCTGTCTTGCCAGGGGATTGCCTTTCCATTTATGTAATTTCCATTTGTTGCTTACAAAACTTTCCTGCCAAAACACAAATGTGTCCTGTTTAAACCAATTTTTAGCAGCTTTAATTGCTATCAGACTATGTAAAACATGTATGTGGCAAACTGTGGTTACTGGGGTAGGACTGAGCTGCTGTTTTCCCCTGCAATGGCAGTACATCCCCACCCCACAGGCAGCCCCCCTGTCCTGGCAGACCCCACTGTGCAGCTGGGTCACCCAAGGCCATTCCTCTGGAGGTAAATTTGCTGTTCCTCCAGCGGCTGGCTGGACTCCCTCCCCATGCAATGTGAATGCAAGCAGCAGGATTTGGGAAGTGGATGCAGCAGCCCCACATGAGCACCACAGCCGTGGCCCAGGGCTGCAGGGAGCAGTGAAACACCTCTGGAGGGCTGTGATGGGAAGCCTGTGACTTGACCTGGCTGTCGGGCACATGCCAGATCAGAGGTGCACAGCCTTTGGCAGCTCACAGGTCTGGAGGGAGAGAAGCTCCCCATCATCCTCCTCCCACCCAGCCCGCAGCTGAGGCTGGACCCATATTCCCCTGCCACCAAAGTCACTGCCATTTCACCTCAGCCCAGTCACTTGCACCAGCTTTTCTGACAACCCTGGAACAGAGGCAGAGCTGACCTGGCTGGGTTTTATCATGTTGGAAATTTGCCAGTGGCAAATATTTAGCTGGGAATATTGCTCAGGCAATCCAAGCAGGATCTGTGCCCTGTTCTGGGGGCAAGGTAAAGCAGCTGCAGACCCTTCAGACTACCATGCAGGTGGCCCAAGCTGACAGACCACAAGGATGCAGGCACAGGTTTTATTTCTCCCCTTTGGCTGCAAGCTTTCCACACCAGCCTGCAATGACCACTACCCACTGAGGATCCTTCAAAGTTAAAGTGGCTCTGAAACCTTCCCTGCAATTTTGGAATGAACCAAGTGCAGTGCTCATGGCATATCATGTTGCCTGCAGACCGGAAAATGCCACGAAGCTGAACTCAAAAACCCAGCTTCTGCCACCAGAAGTTTTCTGTTTGCTTTCTTCATTCCCCTTGGAGTCACACTCCTTGAATATTTTCAAGAGGAGAAAAAAAAAAATCCTTTGAACATTTTTTTTTCTTCCTCTTGGATATTAAACATTTCCAGTCAAGCTGAACTTGTAGGAGAGTCTCTGAAACACTCCACCAGCGTGTCCCTCTAGGAACTTTAGATTCTATATATTTAGTGCTTTTACTCACTGAAGACCATGTCTGAGAAGGTGTCAACAGCATTTTTCTTCTCATCCAGTTCCTTGGTCTGACTGTCCAGTGAACTGGAGGGTTTTCTTACCCTCAGCAGCCAGCACACTGAAAGACTTGCCGATATGAATGTTTCAGAAACCCGCAGCCTGTTTTAAAATTATCCCGAGGCGATTAAAAATTAACAGACACTGTGACAAAGATGGATGTTCTTCCAGGCTTCCCTCTGAAATCTTAATGTCCAGTGATTCTGTACTTGATTCCAAATTGCCTGAGAATGGTAAAGAACAGATAAATCATTGCTGTCACTTAATGAAAACCTTAAAACAGCTCTTCTTAGCAACTAGTCATTCTGTTCTACTGCAGTTAGAAGTTGATTTTTATTTACACCACTGCCTAAGGTGATTTCCAAGCAAAAGGGACATATGCCCCTTCCTCATTTCAATAAAGATGACTTCATTTTGAACCTCACGCCTACGTTAACTTATTATGACACTGAAAAAAAACAAAACCCAAGCTCTGATTTCAAAGCAGAAAACTGCAGGAAGACAAGGACAAACGGAAACAGGGGTTGTTTTCTGCACAAGTGCCCACAGTTTTTGTTTTTCAAGGGAGGGAGGAGCTATGTGGCCCTGTTCCCATTTAATCACTTCAGTAGGAGCCAGTAGGAGCCAGCAAGAGCCACATTCCAGTTGCAGTTCCGACATGGCCACCCTCCTTGTTTTGTCTAGTTATCCTGCAAACTTGCTCAGGCACGGGAGAGCATTTTAACAGCACCCAGTAAAAGAAAGCTCCCGGTTAAGTGTGGGTCTTTAAGGGATCCAATAGCATATAGAGTGAAAAAACAACAGCAGCAACAACAAAACACCTCAAAGCCAGCTAAAGTTGAATGAGGAACTTCATAAAATTCAAGGATGCAAGAAAAAAGTGAGGAAGAACTCATGCTGGATGTGCAAGCCCTCAGTTCCCCTGCCATCTGCATGCATCCCACTCCAGGATGGTATTTTTTGCTCCTGCAGCTCCTTCCCTCTCTGTATATGAACAGGCTGATGCTTCCTCCACTCCATTTGTCCACTCTGCACCCATGGTCCAGCAGCCACCTCTATCGTGCTGCAGAGCAGCTAGGAACATCCGTCCCAGTGATCCTGTAGTTCTGGGGACTGCATGCACTCAGCCCCTTCAGCAAAGGTGGAAGCCTGAAGTTCTCTCCGTAAAGTTATATCCTCACAGGCACTGGCAGTTTGAGCTGCCAGGCAGCAGTAAGTCCCTAGCGAGCATATGCGAGCTGTGATCCAAAAGGCTTAACACTGGACAAAGGTGGGTGGATTTTGACAGGAAGGGCACCCCCTCTTCATTCCCCAGCCCCACCTCAGAGACAGAAGCCCACCTCCTGAATTCTTATCTCACTGCGGGGATGCTCAGGTACTTCAAAGAAGAGGCCACAAGAATTTCTAATGTGGGCGAAGCGATGTGTTTTTCTTGGTCTTGCCCTTGGAGCTCACATAACCATTTTGACCAGTTTTCCAAGAAATGCTTGGCCTGAATCAGATCTAGCGTGGATCTAGCAATGGAAAATATTAAATATCCTTAATGAAGGTGCAATAAGTTGGAGTAATGATACAGAGGCCAGTTTTGACTTAACTAGACTGCCCTAAATTCTTTAAGAGACCAACAACTATCAAATTGGCTCTACCACCCATGTGTGCACTGCCAGCTTACTGATGATCTCAGGAACTCTTCAACACAAACACAAACACCACGCATGCCGCACCTCTTGACATCCAAAATAATTGGCAGGTTGGGTGCCCTGACCATCCACACCTCAGCTGATCTGAGGAGATGCTGTTTCACCTTTGCTGAGGGCACCTGCTTCTGTGTGTGTGTCCTGCCCGACAGTCACACACACCACTCCAACCATGATGTTTGGTGCTCTCACAGATTTCTCTCACCTTCCCACTACTGTATTTGAATTCAGTGTCATGTCAACTTGGCAATGTTGGCACCTACCCTGGAATGATGCAAGCAAAATTAGGTTCTGCACAGAGAGGCAAGGGTGGACCAATCCTATCCAAGGAATGCTGCTTTTCCAAGAAGGTGACACTCTTCTTAGTGTCAAAATTCTACATTTCAATTACCAAACGTGACCCTTGACAGGCAAAACATTCAGGCTCCTAAAAAAATCACCGGTGAAAAGCACAAGCACTTAGCATTTCCGAGAATCAGGCTAAATTTACAACAGACTGAAGGTTTGGGCCTGGCACTAAAACAGGTCTTGCTATCCAGATGCAGTATTAGTCTTTTGTAAAGAATTTGTACTGTCTTTGTCCAATTTCCATTCTTAACTATGGCTCTCAGTGAAATTTGTTCAAACTCCCCCAACTTTTTTTCTGCCAGACACTCCCTCTAAACAGAACAATTATTAAATTCACATTCCAAGTCTTTCTCCAATGTTACAACTGCTTTCCCCTTTTGAAGTGCAATACTCTTCTGCAAAGTAAAGAAAAGGAAAAAAGTGTTTATAAAGATAGCATTTGGCTTGTTTCTCCAAAGTCTTGCACAGTAAGATTAGAGTACTCACAGGCTATGGGAACCCTGCCTGGCTATGGGGATCTGATAGTGATATCCAAGACCACTGGTAATAACGATCTCTGTTCTCACCTACAGGAGCATTATCAGCAGACATCTCTGCTGAGCTTTGCATAACAGCATTACCTGACTAAGCCTGACAGTCAGAAAATGAGACTGTCAAAATTACAAGAAATAATTGTATTTACTCTTTCTTTCCTGCTGCTCTAACAAGTACCAGTGACAATAAGAAACTTGTTTTTGTTCCCAAAGCAGGCAAGCACTATGCAGAGGCCACTCAAGAACGAGCCTGCTGACTCACACTGGTGACTCAGGATGGGTTACTCCTGCGGAGCTAACTCGCAGTGTAACACAAATCTTGCCCATTATATATTTTTAAACTTGGCTTGACAAACTACTCAGGACCCCAACTTTAGCTCAAGGTCTGTGGCCTTTCAGGCTGGCTTTTCATATCTTGCTAACCTTACACTTGCCTTGCAGCAGGACTGCACTCACACCAGTTAAACTAAACTAAAACCAACATAAGGATTCTATGCATGAGTTAACTTTCCTCTGAGGGCAGGTATGTAGAGGCGCTGTTTCTCCAATCCCATTCCTCAAACTGGTAAACTGCTGAGCTTTTGTTTTTGTCCAAACTCCCTCCACCCTCTTCAATCTCTATAAAGAAAGCCTCTCCACCACCTGTATTAACGGGCCCCTCAAATTCCATGCTGCCTCTGAACACCCACAACTGATGAGTCTCTCTTGCAGGTCTTGGTGCACTGGATGAAAAAGCCATCATGCTCTATCACTCCCATTACTACTTGTCATCTACCCACTTACATAAGCCTTTAACTTCTGAAATAAAAACATTTACTTGCACTTGGGTAGAGCTGGTTGGTTGGAAGAGAACTTGGAGAAGGAAATGATTGAAAAAACAGTCAGAGAAGCAGGGTTCCAGAATGTGCCTTTTTGGTTTTCCTTTCAACTTTGCTATTTCCTCTAGTCAACTACTGCTTCCCCATCAAACAAAAAAGTTTCAACCAGTAAAATCAATTTGTTTAACATTTTGACATATCCTCCAGCACACAGAACATCTATAGCTCATGAGATCACCTAAAGTTTTGCTAAGCACAGATCAAGAGGACGTAACTAACTGGAAAAAAATTCACATTATGTTGTGAACATGAATTTAAATTTGCTACTAAATGCATAAATAGGTTTAGAGAACCGGGTATTTCTAACATGCCAATTATCTTTGTACTGTGGCGCCCCACTCGTTATCAAAAATAGCTTCACTTCAGACTGAAAAAGTAATTTTCTTCTTGTATGTGGCTTTCTCAAATGGGTTTATTTTCACTTGCAGAAGAAGGGATGTTTTAACCACCCATCAGTGTGATTTTTGGAAAAGGCAGTCTGTACACATGCAGTAGCCCCAGAAGCAGCCTGTGCATATTAGACCATGAGCATCTGTTTGGGTCCATGGGAGTATTTAGGCTGGTGAGCACAGACAAGCACTTTGCAAAATGACAAAGTGAGCTCAGCTGGATGAGCCAGGCCAGGAAAGACCTATGAATGGTCCTGATCACTCTAATTCTGATGCAAGGAGATTGATAGGCTCAATCATTCACATAAGTGTTCCTGATCGCAGAGACTGTAAAAAATTGTTTTGTAGAATTCAGGTGCTAAAATCATTGGGATGCACATGTGGACAAGGGAAGGGGTAACATTTCCCTCTGGGTCAGCTGTAGAGGAGCTCTAGAACAGAGGCTGTGGCTTCATTTAAAGTAATGCTTCCAAAAGATAGCAATTTATCCCATCACAAGACTAATTTTGTGAAAGGAGTGCACACTTCCGCATTCATAAAAAATGTTTTAAGTTAAACCAACCTCTGGAACCCCATAAGGCATTTTGGTGGTGGTTCTCTTTCCCAGACCTGTGTATTGTGAGAAGCTGAATTTGGGAAATACACACCAGCACTCAGTTGCCATACAGAGTTTTTGAGCTCCAGAGGAAAATACACACTGTTGCTGCTGCACCGCAGACATTCAAGAGAAAAAAAATATGCCAGCGTATACCTTACTCGATTCTAATGTGGGAGACCTGAGTTTCATGACCGACTTACCATTTGGTAGTAGTCCTTGGACCAGGGCTCAGCATTCAGTAACGTACCAAGAACGAGGCTACAGAGCTATGACATTTTCTGTGACCCAGGAGTGCTCCTCCAAAAAGTCCTGAATTATTTTAAAAGTGGTAGTCTCAAAAGAAGCCAGGAACTCCTCCACAGGAGCCAAGTGCATCAGTGTCCTGACATCACGCTGGTTGCCATTGCAGGGACAATGCCTTCAGTCAGAAACAGGCACTGCCATCAAAGGAAGGTGGCAGGCCTGAAATTCCTCAGCCTTCTTCTCCAAAAGTTTGAAGGAACCACTTTGCAACCACAGGGATACAGAGCATCCTTCCAACAGATGAGATGTGTCAGTTGGGATTTTCTCTGGGGAGGAAAGTTTAGCACTCTGGCCTATACCCACTTTCCATCCAAATGATCCATCCTTGACATGCCACAGTGACAGGCATAGAAGTACCTTCTGATAAGAAAGACAAAATCAGTGCAAACCTCAAGAAAGCAGACCAAAATGAGAATGTCCTTCTCAAAATAGCACTCACCTACCTCTCTAAGAAGGTGTGATCTGGAAAACATTTCTTTCCTCCATCATTTCCCCTTTCCTTCCTCACTGCTTTCTGCTCAGAATGGTGCTTGTGCAGTGTCCCTACCACAAAAGTAGCACACCCCAGAGACTTGGAACCTAAATTTGCAGGTTGCGGTACTCAGTGTTAGTAGAGGCCAAAGATTCAGAAAAAAATCCAAGTCACAGAGCTCAATTCTAAAATCTTTGAATGTTCAAAGTACCACTTTTGAGAGGAACACATACTTGGGTACATAGCTTCCTCCAGCAACGGGAACGGGATTAGGTTCTCCTTTCTGATCAATTTTTTTTTTTTTTTTTAATCATCAAATTAGCAAGGTTTTGATAAAATTGTAGGGGACATTACAATATTTTGTGACAGATTGGGGTGGCTTGTGAATCATTCATCAGCTATAAACGGAATGTAATACAAGCCATTGTAATGCTTTATGAAGAAAGTGCATGTTGCTATCTTGCAACAACCATAGGTTCCGTTGTTTGTGTGTATCTGTTATCCAACCCTTACATAAGCCGTTGATGAAATTATCATCACAGGACAAGCACACTTGTAGCACAGTTGAGTTGATCACAAAGTAATGAAGGAATGAAGCAATGAAGGAGTTTTATGCTGAGGTGGGACTGGCCGCCTGCCTTCCCAAGCCACAGTTGCAGATAGAGGCAGCGTGCAGACCTGCAGTCAGCTGCTCAACAGCCATCACTTTGGGGACGACACGAATACAGATATTTGGAGCTTGGGCTATATGTGAAAGGGCAAAGTAAATGTGCTTTCTCTGGTGCAGGGGAGAGGGAAGGGTTCGGGAGAGAGTAGAGGGAAAGGCTGGGGAGAAGGTTGCTTTAATGGTTTAGGGAACCCGTGAGATGTTACTTGCACACACACAGGCACTCGCACGCCTCAGACTGCAGCAGGGGCAGCAGGAGCCGGGACAGCCCAGGCTTACCGCATCGCGGAACGCACCGCCAGCATCCAAGCGCATCCCCGGAGGCTGCCTCCCGTCCCCGACCCTCCTCCCTGCTCATCGGGAACCAGCAGCGCCTGCTCCGGGCACCAGCCCCCCCCGGGAAAACCAGCGGGCAGCACCAGGGCTGCTTGGCAGGGCACGGCTGCATCCCGGTGCTGCTCCCGGTGTCGCTCCCGGTGCCGCAGACGGGCCGGGCCGAGCCGCAGCCGCGGGTCCGGTGCGGACTCTGCCGGGCTCCGAGGGCCATGTGCCGAGTACTACGGGCACAGACTCCACCTTCCCCGGCTCCCGCCCGCCCCCACGCATCCAGGAAGGGAAAAAGAGGAGGAGGAGGAGGAGGAGGANGAGGAGGGGGAGGGGGAGGAGGAGGAGGAGGAGGAGGGATGGGGGTAAAAGGGAAGAAAAAAAAACAGAGAGAGAGAGGTTGAAAGGAGGGAGCTCGCCGAGACCCACCCTTTTCCCTCCTCCTCCGGGCTGCTGGCCGGGCTTTTGTTTTCCTCCAGCGCCCCGTTTCCCACACGTGATTGCCGTGTTATTGCACCGGGCGCTCGGCGGCGCGGCTGCTGCACCTATAAATACGGAGCGGGCGGGCGGCGGGGGCCCGGGGCAGTGCGGCGCGGCCGGGCGG
>WEKY01040308.1:852-98268 GCA_013390045.1 Picathartes gymnocephalus | reverse complement strand
AGCGCCGGCGGCAGCGGAGAGCTGGGGCAGCCCGGTCCCGCCGTCGCCTTCGAGCTGCAGCGGTCCCGGTAAGCCGCGCCGCGGGGATGAGGGATGCTCGGGATGCCGGGATGAGGGATGCGCAGGATGGCGATGGGCTCGGGAAGGGCGGGCACGGCTGCCGGGAGGCCGGGGGAAGCCGTGGGAAGGGAGGCCCGATAGCCGCGGGGCGGGAGCCTCCCTGCACGGGGCCGGCTCCGCTGCCGTCCGGCCGGGGCAGCAGCTGCAGCGGCGGGGACGTGCGANGGACGTGCGAGCGGGCAGGGGCAGGTCAGCGGAGGTGCGCGAGCCTCCCGGGCGGCAGCAGCCCGTCGGTCGGTCCCGCCTGGGCGCGAGTGGCTGAAAGTTTCTCTCCTGCTCAGCCGTGCGGCCGCACAGCCGGCGTGCCCCGCCGCAGCCCAGCCCAGCTGCTCGGCGGCTGTCACCCTGCTCTCCCGACTGCTGGTGGATTCAGCCCGCCGCACTGCCTGTCCTATAGACAGCAGTCTGGGAACCAGCCCTGAGTCAGTGAGCTGTAGCCAGATCTGGTAGCCCACAAGGGGGAAGGAAATCTTTGCATCGAAATCCACGGATTACGGTGCGAGCGCATGGTTTAAGCAGCGTCTCGCTAGCACCCTAAATAAGCTCTTTATCTACAAGCACTTTGTGTTCCTCTGGGTCGTTTCTTGCCGCCGGGTACTCTTTTGCCTTTTAATTCCCAAAGGAGCAACCTCACCTGCTTCAGCTCTCAAGATGAGACTTCTGGCTAAGAAGGTGTTATCATGTAAAAATGTGTGAATGCCTGTGGATACAAAATCACCTTCCTTCACTTCCTCAACAACATACTCAGATATCAAAGACAGAGGGGGGAAAGAAGCAGGGAAGAAGCTGGAGGAAATGACTGTGCTCCCCAAGCCCACAGCGGCAGCCACTCCCACATTCCCCATTTGCCACACTCCCTCGTTGTTTCTCCCTTGGACAAATAGGTAGACTTTGAGTCACATGTTATTGCAAGGGTTTATAAGGGTAATTGAGCATAGATCGCCGTAGAAAAGTCCCTTTCTAAACCAACCAGCTTGGAGGAATTGGAGGCATTCCAGGAGAAAGTTATCTTAGCTGCATGCCCTACTATTGGTTGGTTTTTTTTCCCTTCTATTTGGGTTGTATTTGTGGCTTTTTGGAGCCCTTTTCAGGTGCTGTGCTAGAGGGAGTCCCACCTTCTGAACTAAAATGCCTGCTGGTGGGTTACCACCCTTCTTCTCCAAGTCATGTATCTCTCACAATATTTTCTGCAGTGACAACCCCTAATTGCTTTGTGGATCAACTGCACAGCTATGTCACACACGCACACTCATGCATTTTAGCCTGTGATGTGATTCTGCCCACAGCCTTGTGGTGGAGAAGTGACCCACAGACCATGATTTGGGAATTGCTTTTCTACTCTTGAACATAGCATTCAAGAGACTGGATTCCCCTTGAGTTTATTATTGGTGCAGGATTCCAGGGTTACTTTTCTGGATTCCCAAGGATCATTCTTGGCTTTCCTTTCTTGCATGCTTTGATCCTGTGCTTGGTTCTGGGAAGGATACTTAGATCTCACTGATATCACTTCACTTAGCCCTTCCTCTTCCAGTCATTTTTTACCTTTGCTCCTGTTTGCTACTTTCTGAACGTTTCCTTTCACAACCCATAGTTTGTTTTTGGTTTTGTTTTTTTATTACATGAGAACAGAGTGGCGTTTAAGAGGGAAAGGTAATTACTGTTACTGTTTGCAACCTAGAAATCCAGAGTCCCGCAAGTTCAGCTGTGCTGCTAGCATGCAGACAAACTGAATGGATAGCCCAAGTCCATGGCAAGGGAAGTCACCTGAGGAAACCTTGCCAGGATGCTCCTCCAGTCCTATAGCTGCCATCATTTGTGCTGTATATTTTCTTGTGATGCAGCCTGCAAGGAAAGTGCCGGTTTTCTCATGCTGTTGTTTTCTTGAGAGCTGGATTCAGTTGTGGTGGAGGCTTTGCATTGCTCCACTGACAAGTATGAGGCTCTCCATTGTGGCACTTGCTTACGGCTGACTCTGGTGCGGGAGAGCTCTGGGTAATGTCCCCACTTCCTTTGCTGGCTGTCATGATGCTGCACGTGTTCAGTCTGGGGCAGACTTTGGCCTGCCTTCAATAAATCTGTTTCTGTTCTGGAAAAGGTATATATTTTTAAACATCAGGAACGAGCAGCTGCAGACCACAGAGGGTGCACAGAACGTTAGCATCTCATCTTCTTAATGAAAGGTGTGGTAGGAGCTCTGATTGCTGGGTTCACCCTTGGCTGCACAGAAGATAAATCACAGGCAAGCACCGGGCTGGCACAAACCCAAGAACAGAGGGTTCGAGCAGCCCTTCTGCTGCTCTCTTAATGGAAAGGAAGGAGCCAAATCCCCAGCAGACAGCCAGCTTGTCTCAGAGTGACAAGGTGAAAGTCAGCACCTGCCCAGGGACAGGCATTAGCTCACCTGAAGGATGATGCAGAGAGGAAAATCAGATATTTTTTTTGGTAGTTCACGGGTGCACTGGCTGCCTTTCCTCCCACCTTTCTGCTGTCCTTGCAGTGAGTGAGCTTGAAATTGAGTTTGAGGAGTTGTTTGACAGACTGGTCTTCTGTCCTGAGACATGTAAGTTATAACGTGAAACCTTTTTCTGTTACAGTATCAGGCAAGACAGGTTGCCTTACATTGTTATTTTCATTTAGTTTTCAGAAACCATTGTGAACACATAATCAGAGTTCCCTGGCTTTTTTGTTTGTGTTAGCAGTTTGTATAATTGCATACTAGTTTATATTTAACAAGGTTATCATTAATGTGGTTTGGGTTTGTGCTCTATGTGTATTCACGAAAAACAAATGATGCAGAAAGGACCAGGGTGCTTCTAGCTGCTTGGAGGCTAGTATGTAATTATATGTAAATGGCAAAAAATAGGCTTGTTCAGAACTTGGCTGGTTGGTGCCAAAGGCTCCTGTCTACTGCAGAAGGAGTTTGTTTCAATTTGTGGTGAATAGGTGGACCAGGACATGAGTTTACTAGAAACTAGGGCCTGAGTTTCTTTCATGTCAAATTGCATAATCTTAAATTTGTAAGGAGCTCTGTGAAGCCAGGTTTCAGCAACACTAGTTTAAAATAATTTCATATCCAGTAGATTAGGTGATGGCCCAGGTGCCTGTTTTTGTGTATGCCTAGAATTCTTGTTGGCATAGTTTTCTTTGGGAAAAGTATTGCTGTTTCCATATGTGAAGTTTCCTTTCCAGTGGGCCAGGTGGTTAGAAACAAACACATGGGGGTTTTTTTGTGTTGTTTGGTTTGACTTTGTTTTTTGTTTTGGTTTGGGGTTTTTTTGTTTGTTTTTGTTTTGTTTTTTGTTTTGCTAAGGAAGCAAATTGATGATTGGATTTGGAGTTTAAACATTGCTTGCAGTTGCATTTGTCTGTGTCTCCATGTCAGGTTTGAAGGCAGATGGGCAGGAGAATTCCTTCTGAGAGCAGCAGGTGCTGGGAAGCAAGGAAAGAGTATCTGCTGAGTAATCACTCAGGAGAGGTCCACTCAGAAGGATGCTGGGGTTATCATGGTCCAAAGAGATTTTTCTTCAGAATGTACTGAGCTACAATAAATCTCATTTCCTGAGTAATTCTAAAATTAATTTACAGTTAGTAAAGCTTGTGAAAATTCAATTTATTTCTACCTGTTAGAAAGGACATAGCTGCATTTGGCCTCAGTATTTATCTTCTGGAAAGATGCAGTGAAGGGAGATGATGGAATGGTTGACTTGCCCGACTTTTGCAGAGTTTTCAAAGTTCCATGGGTTGTTAGTGCTGGAGGAAGCCTCCAGGATGTTGTTTAGGGCCTGAATCCTGCCATTTAGTAGTTGTGGCTGAGAGGTCAGAATGCAGTTCTCCATGGCCTTGGGCAGGCAGGCAGTGCAGTTTCAGCCCACAGCAGAAGATGCCTCCAAAACTGAACATGCAGGAGATAAAAGAGGAGTCTCTCAGAAACAAGTGTCTTACAGGCAGAGTCCTGAAAGGGGAGCAGAACAAAGAGCTGGGGGCACCCTCCACCCCGTGGGGTCATCCTAGCTCAGGAGCTGGCTTGTGAGCCGCTGGAAGCACATCAGCCCTTTTGTGTGTGATGGACGCTCTGCTATTCACTGAACCTAAAGCCCTTTGGGCAACCTGAACTTCAGAATGATGCATACAAGCATAGCATGAAAACAGCGATTTAATGGTCTGAGAAGTCAGTGGGAAGTACATATATGCTAAACCAAGTCTTTTCTTAGGTGTGTGACCCTGAATACCACTGATAGCTGCTGCTTCTAAAGATAAATAAAGGGGATGCTTATGGACCTCAGCTGTCACTTGAGGAGGCTAAATTCCTGTGCCACCCTGAAGGGGGAATGTTCAACAGCAGGGTTAAGACTCAGGTAACAAGGGCTGTTTCAGTAGTAGCACACAGTACAAGCTCCTCCAGGAGTCCTGTAAGGAGCACTGGGTGCACCCATGTCCTTCAGCACGAGGAGAGGCCGGGTCCTCACGCTCTCCAGGAGCTGTGCAGGGGCAGTCACTGACGCTGCTGGGTTCTCTGAGCTGTGCATATGCTGAGCATGGCCAGCCCCACATTGCACAGACCAGCTTTCACCACCACTGCTCTCTGCCAGCCTTTTCCCTTGTTCAGAGGTTTGTGCCTCCCTCTGTTGCTTCTTTGAAACTGGTAGAAATGGGGTCATCTTCCAGGTGTTAGGTGAAGTTGAGCTGTGATTGAGAAGTCATTGTAGTATGATGGCACACAGGTGGATGGACACCATAGATGCAGCAGCTTTGTCCCCTTAGCACACAAGATTTTAAAAACAAATCCCACAGAAATTTGCTCTGGCATGTTTTAGGGTCTTACTATACAATTTAGTGAGCATCTCTGTCAGATAAAAAAGGTTAATATTCATCAGACAAGGAAAAGAACCTTTTGCTGTCAATTCTGAAGAGTGGAACAGTGGGACAGAACACAGTGTTCATGAGTACTAGGGAATTAATTAGAGAGCTTCACGGAGGGCCAGATGCTGAGAGGCAGCTGTCTGCCAGAGCCTCAGGACTCTGCAGGTTTCAGAGTGCGGCAGCCTTAGAGCTGGACAGGTGAGGGGGATCTACCTGGGTGGATGCACATTAACCCCCGTGAGGAAACCTGAGCTGGTAACACGTGAAAAGTCATGTTTGTGACGGCTGCCCTCACTGGCTGCCGGTTCAAAGCTTTCTGGGTCCAGCCCTGCCATGGGAAGTTCTGTGCTTGGCTGGTGTGTGGTGACCCCTCATTAGCTCTTGGGAGAGCAGATGAAGCAAATTTCAGCAGCTTTGCTTGTGTGGTGAGTGCATTTCCACTACTTGATCTTTCTTTTCAACCTTTTCTTTGCCAGCAAAGCTCCTGTGCAGGCAGCCAGACTGGATCTTTTCCGTAGAAGCCTGCTACAAAGCTTTTCGCTGCACCATAATACTGTTGAAAACACCTTGAAATTATGGAGATTGGTAGCAGCTGTGTGAGTCACTGGCCCTCCAGACCATCACAAAAACATAGTTGTGTGGTAGATAAATAGGATAATGACAGATCATAGTTTGATGATAGATTTTGGATATGAACTATGCTTTAATCTGCAACTATTATGACTTAGAGAACTCTTCTGGCAGAAGATACCGCTTAGCTTGGAACAGTTCAAAACACCTAAAACACAAACATGAGATTACCAAGTGTGCTCTCGGAATAGAAAACCCCCCCAGTCCTCTAGTAATTCTGTGATTTCCTTGTTTCAAAAAAGTAAATATCAGGGGGGCTGTCTGGATACTCAGTTGTGCAGTGAGTGTGATGGAAGGTAAAGATGAGGAGCAGAACCAAATGTTTATTTATTTTCTTTAATTTTTTCTCGCTCTGATTTCAGCTGCACTATTCTTGTAGTGCGAGTTCTCCACTACACGAATGAAAAGGCTGCTCTTTATAATTTAACCTAAAAATGCAGAACTTTGGTTTTATATGTTGGGACTTGAGTACGCTGAAACTTCTGTAGGCACCAGCGTGTCCCTTGAGAAATGTGGGAAGGGAAATTCTATTTGCAAATGGGACAGGCTGGTGTCTGCAGAAATCTACATGCAAATATCCACAGAATTCACCCCTGAACATTTGCCAGTGCTTCTGAGGGTGTACTCAGCCTTTATGAGAAACTCTTTTCTGGACCCAGAATTGCTGTGGATGGCTGTGGGGCTGCCACAAGATACCAGGCTTAGCAACGCAGCAGGTGCAGCAAGACACAGAGCTGACTCTTTTCACAAGCCGACTGAAAAAGCCCTTGCCAGTTTGCTGTGAGAAGTATACTTTCTAGAAAATGGAAATGACATAATTTGGCATATGGAGTGTATCTGCTTGCTGGCCTGTTGTTTGCGAATAACATGCTGAGAAATTTAAGAAATGGTATTTGTTTTCATAAGAAGGGCTTTCAAGAAATTGTTTTGGGGTTTTATTTTGGTTTATTGGATTTTTTTTGGTTGGTTTTTTGTTTGTTTTTTTTTGTTTTGTTTTTTTGTTGTTGTTGTTTTGCTGCAAGGATAGGGTAGAGAGCCCGGTAGAACATTTAGGAGAAGAAAATTTAACAGTAGGTGGAGAAAATGTGATGTGCCAGTGGGAGACTTCTAGGACTCTCGTGATTTGCTTTTCAGTGTGCAATGTGCAGATTTAAGGGGATACATATTTAAGGAACTGTGAGGTTCCTTTACAAGGGCTACTGTGTTATGTTTGCAGCAACTGCTTTCTTGTCATCAGAGCTAAATGTATTTTCTGTTCTCATGATGTATTTCAAAGTAAACACTGCTTTTACAAGCAGTGTTTCAGGGTGTTTGCCTAAGGAAGGTTTTCTGTTGTGGAAAATTGAGAAGTGAATGAGAAGTGAAGCATAGGCTATCTTCTTTTCTAGAAGAAGTATTTTAAAAAATAACCATAACATTTCACCTTATCTATGAATATAAAGCACAATTGCATGTTGTTAGCAAGCAGTTGTCTTTCCCCCGATGTTGTTATAGATCAGGCTAGCAATTTTGTGAAATTGAGGTTTGGGGAAAGATTTGCTCACCACAATTGAAATGTGTTTTGGATGACAGAGGAAGGTATGTCCTCTCTGACAAGGGATCCTGAAAAGCCTGGGCTGTTTGTTTACCTAGGTATAAAATTGCTCAGTTAAATCAAGCACCAGTGTAGGATGTTTTGCTAGTAAGTAAATCTCTGCAGTATCAAGGATTTGACTCTATAGTATTGGTGGGATTAAAAAATGGAAAGCTAGAGAAGTTTATTGTAATTTTTCAGTCAACAATGGATTTAATTTTGGTGCTCCTAGAGATAATCATATTACCAAGGTAAATATGATTAGGTTTTCAAATCTACATGCTGTCAAGGCAAATCAGACATAGGCACATCAGTTTATAGGTAAAGGCATTCAAACGAAACATACATTTTCCTGCAAAGAAAAAAAAATCCCCTAATTGTGTAACTGGAAAAATGTGTAAGATGACATGATGCCTTCTTTTTGCACCATGTAGCTGGAACTGAGCTGTATGAAACAAACAGGGATGAAGCTCTTGAGCTTGCTTTTCCCTTTCTCTGGGCTTTGGGTAGGATGCTGAGCACCAAGAATTTATCTGTGCCTCTGGGTTTGCAGCCTGCTTGCACTAAGCTGGTTTTTTTCAGCCATCCGTGTGCTGTCTGCTGTCTGTGGCTTCACCCATGACTGTGCAGGTCATACCTACAGATTTTTTTGTGTACACAAGGGACAGAGAAGTGATACTGGGATGTGGTGGTGGTGCCAGTGCAGCCTCAGCAGGTACCAACCACAGGCACCCTTGCTGTCCTTGTGCTGCAGTGTGGGAAGGCTGGTGACAGGTTTCTCTCTATCCTCTCCCCTCTGTGGGGCATCGTTTCCTTTCCCCTTTCAGGATGAAGGAGGAGCCACTGCAGGTGGCTAACAGGGTTAGTAACTCCCAGTAAGGAAAATGAATCGACAAATGTGGGAAGCTCCAGCATTTCCAGCACGGTTTCTGGTGGGTCTGCCATGGGTGGAAGCACAGCGAGATGTCTCAGCTCTCCAACAAGGTTGGGTGGCACAGAGGTTCATATACCAGGAAGGGGAGAGGAGAAGGCAAGAGACCACGAGCTGAGCTCTCTCCCTTTTTGACACGAGTGCACATGCTGGCATGGTGGCATGGATTTAGTTTCATCATGATTGAAGGATCAGCTATTATTACCATTGCTTTTTACAGAGATAACTCACAGCACTGGAGCAGTCTCTTGCCCACTGCAGCTGCTAACAGAGAAGTGGATTCTATCCCCAACCTGGTGGTGTGCCCTTTGAAGGGTGCAAGCAGCACAGCTTCATCAGCCTGCTTCAGGAAGAGCTCTGCTGAATTTGAGTTTCCTGGGTGCGTGGTGCTGGAGGAGGGGAGAGCAGAGCCTCGCTGCCCCAAGGAGACAGGGGGTGCCTTTGGCACTCAGGGAGGAGCACTGTGTCAGCTGGGGGGTTGTCTGGTTTCATCCAGTACCCCCAGCACATGTAGGGCTGGAGAAAGGGGGAGCCAGGAGCTGAATGTCACATAAGGCCCTTTGCCTTCAGGCCTGCTTGGATCACGTGCATACATTTGTGTATGCGCGAGTGCAGCCCATACCTACAGTTCATAAAGCTCTCATTGCTCCCTGTTCACAGTGACATGTGCTAGGAACCTGCACTTGCCACCCCTCTGTGCTCAGCCTGTGTGAAGGGTGGAGTGTAAAGCAGAAAAGACATGTCAGCTGTGGTCTGAAATGTGTCTTGAAAATATCTTTCTGGGTTTTTAACTCACCAGCTTTATTCCTTGTGTTTTGTCAGTCACAGACAAACTTTTATTTTGCTGTTGCTTCTGTGCCTGTGTTAGTACCTACAGATCCAACAGAAAAGGAGATGAATTTCCTCCTTTTCCAGTCGAGGTTTTAATCAGCTACACCCAGACAAATGCAGGGTGACAGAAGTATTGCCCATGTGTCGATAGGGTGTGGTGGATGTGCACAACAGGGAGTGAAGTCCTCGTTAGATGACAGCTACATGAAAATGAAGACACCCATCTTGATACATGGGACGTGGGCACAGTTGAGGAGGTTTGGTATTACAAGCAGGCTCTGTAGTTCCCTGAATTTAGTTACGTGGATGATACTGTTTCTGACTGCAAAACATGGGTTTTTTGAGTAATAGGAGGAGACGCAAAACAGCTTTCAGATGATACAGTGCAAAGGACAGTTTAATCGCTTAGGTAGGTGAGTTGTGCAGGTGCTGCATGAGGTTATGTAAAAAGGTGTGGAACGCTCTCTCTCTGCTATTAATAGCCTTGGAATCACAGTGGCCTTTAAAAAACAAAGGGTTGTGTTTTAAAAACAGTGTTTTTAAAAATGGAGTTCACGTAACCCTCTGTCTTCAGCCCACTGTGTATCATCTTGGGAATCTCCTTACTTTTATGAGGCTGTTTTCCTAAAGCAAAACTGGGTTTGATTTTTCATTGGTAGTGTTCACTGCTTTGTAGAATCCCATGTTTTAGCATAAGGTAATCCAGAAGAAGTGGCAGCTCAGAGGTGGTTGCTTAAAAAGGCACAATTATTTACAGCAAAACACAAAGTGCCACTGTCAAGTACCTCCATTGTGACCTTTGAGGTTTATTTGGAAAGTCCGTATTTTTCCATGTGCATGACTCGCCACAAGATAAAGTATTCTTCTATTTTAGAAGGCACTCCAGGTACTGCAAAACTCAAGAGCAGCTTCGCAAGTAGCAACTGTCTGCGCACATTTGTTTTAAGGAACAGACCTCATTGTCCGAGGCTTTTTGCTTCTGTTTGTTTTAAAGAGATTATTATAAATATTCGTTTCTTGTTTGTTCATTAGTTTCCTTATTGATGTAAGGCTATTCAAGTCATAGATAGTGCTAGCGTGCAACAGGGAGCAGCTTTGAGAAGACGCATTTGAAAATAAAAACCGCAAATTGTATGAATTCGCCAGCACCCTTAAATAGGCACTTTCAAGGCAGTATTTTCTGGTGCTGCCCTCACGCTCTGTGGGAAGGTTGAATGGATGATGTGAATGGAAATGTGTATTTTCTTGCAGTGTGTTTGTGAGCTCGCAGCCTTCCTTCTCCTGGAAGATGTAGCGTTGCAGCAGGAGCGAGGATTTTTTTTACAGTGTGGTACCGATGCCGTGCTCAGTGATGTACAAAATGCCATTACTCTTCCATATTCCTTAGGAGCTAAGCTCCAAGCCCAAGACCTGTTTAGTGCAATAGGGCACTGCAGAAGGGTGTGGGTTGTAATTGGAATTCACTCCCTTGGGGAGGATGGGCTGAGAGCAAAGAGGCTGGCGTGCAAAAGCCCTTGTAAGCCACTGCCTGTTTGCAAAGATCAAGGCATCTGAAAACGAACAACCTCGGAATTAATTGCAGGATTGCTCAGGTACAAATGAGAACAAGATTAGGCCTGTCTTTTCTATTTTAAGTGCAGAGGTAATATTTCCAACCTGTTGAGCAATTGCATATCTTGAATATCTCACTGGATAAATGAATGTGATAGCAACAGTCGAGGGTGGCACGGTCTTTCGTGTAACCGGCACTTATCTTGGAGCTGTTGCCATTCTTTGTTTTGTACGATTCCCCAGGAATATTTCAACATGGTTTTGGCTGGTTTTTTTTGCTTGTTTGTTTTTGGGTTTTTTTGTGTAATTTTCATATATTAGAAGAAACTTTGAGGGGCTCTTGACCCTCATGTCCACTTTCCCAAGATGAGGGGTAATGGTAGTGAGGACATGACTTCATGTCCTCAGTGAACTGGGGAGGGATGTTTTCTTTTTACTGGTCAGTTGCGGGCTTTCTAGATTTTAATTTTGTAATGTGGTAGATCCTGCAAAAATGGATATTACTTTTTTTTATTCAGTTGTTCACATTAACAGGCATATTTCCTGTCTGTTTAGTGGAAAAAGTGAAATAGGAAAACCAAAATTTCAAAATTGTGTGTCATATGTTGATGACAGTTTGTGAGCTTGATCAATGTAGAGGTCTGATGTTGTACCCAGCATGGTTTTACCCTTGTCCCGGGCTTTTTTTAGACGTGAACATGCAGTGACTGAGGAAGTAGTGGTTTCTGTTTGTGGGGTCTGGCCAGGAGGGCTCATTTGTTTAATCAAAAGAAAATAAAAAGCCCCACTTTTATACAAAGTATAGCTGATTTCACTTCCAATGGAAGCAATAAGGCAAAATTTTGCCTGTGACTTCTAGGTAAGTAGCTACCAAATGAGCCTTCATATTGGATGCCTCCAGAGATCTGACAGGGGGAACCACACCAAGGTTTTGCACGGAGGGGGAGGGTTGTGGTCTCTTCATGGTGCTGCTGTCTGCAGCTTCCCACCCTTGTGAGAAACACCTTTGTGTTTCCTCCTTATTGCAGCCAGATGCAGGTGGTGTTTGGTGAGCACATCTCTGCATTTATCTGCTCTGACCCGTCCACACACAAAGCCCTTCCACTCTTTCCTCCATGTTAGACAAGCTCATTATTGTTCAGGTCTGAGGAGGCAAGGGGTGACAGAAGCAAAACAGTACAAGTTTTGCATAATTTGTTTTTTTTCCTGCTGCTGTGGGGGCCATGGCCCTCATATAGTGGCACTTTGTTCAGCCTTCTTCCTTTGCAGAGACTTGTGGGGAGGAGGGAAAATGCTGCGGGTTCTCAGGCAGTCAAAGAGACAACAGAAGTGTGGTTTCGGTTCCATATCTGTACGGGTTATTGAGGTCCTGCTGCTTCAAAATGAAAGATAAAGGCATACGATTCTCCTGTTTTCCAAACCGCAGTTAGCAGATCCTGCCAGGAGAGAAAATCTTCACGTTGTTGCTCTGTCACAGGTAGCTGAATGCTGCTCTGTTAGCACCTGCATCCCTCATTTTACTTGTTGAACCTGTGGAGGTGGTTTCCTGCTGTCAGGATCGAGTATCCCAACTACCACCGCTGGTAGCGCTACTCACTGGCCCACAACAACGCTGAGGGAACCTCAGCATTGGCTGCACACCCCATGTCTGCTCCCCTCCCCACTGCTGCAGCCTCCTGACACCTTCTTGCCCTGGAAAGCTTCACCACAGACACGTTGTGGTGACCATCACATCACTTGGCCATCCCTTTCCTTGCTGACATTGTCCTGACAGTCTGCAAGGCTGCGCTGCGCCTGTTGGAGCGTGGCAGGGGGCTGGAGTTGTCACTGTGAAGGCTCTGAATGTGCTTTTCTTCAAACAATAGCTGTGTGTCTGCATTATATTTGTTCTTATTAGTACAATCAAGGATGTTTATTCTCTATTCATAGCTGTATTTATTCTTTATGAGGTGCAGGAATAAGTTTTTCCGGTTGCTAAAACACAGTTTTTCCTGTCCAGAACTGCAGCAGTTCTACTACCGAATTTGTTTTCCATTTTTTTTTCTTTCTTTTTCTTAAAAACCTTCAAAGCATGGATGCTTGTTGTGGTTAGGTGAAAAATTAGTTCATATATTAAAAAGAAGGGAAGGAATACTCAGTCCTAGGGCCTCTTTCTCTATATCCCTTCTGTCTAATATGAATACAGAAAAGATTTGTATGCAAGCAAGTTCAGAAGAATGGTAAACCGTTTGTCTTCATGTGTTGTTATATTGTCATCAGGATACTATTTTCTGTGTATCACTTGCCCAGGTATTACATCATGTATAATTTGAAAGCTTTAAGTTACCAGAAATAAACTACAAAAGTGTATGTTTCATGAGCTCCTACTTAAAGCAAAGAGAGAGAGAGAGATTTACAGATGTACATTTACAGATGATAAAATGTAATGTTTGGGGAAGGATTACTGTTTCTTTAATTGCCTGTCTGATATCCTCCTTGGAAGATTAAGTCTTTTTGGTAGCAGCTTTGTGGTCTGTACCCTGTTGGCTTAATATCTATCATAAAATGATGTAACTGTTACTGGCACAGGTAAAATTGAGCTTGTGTTCAGCTCCCCGGGAGGGTCTTGTGAACGGGAAACTGTTGTATATACATAATCCCATTAGTCAATATTGTTGTTCAAAATCCCTTTTTTTTCCCTTTCTCCTCTCACAACAAAGCTCCTAGGTCTGTGGTGAAGTGTTTTGTGACACATTTTTGAATGGGCCTTTTGCCCTGCATTCAGTCCTTTAATGCAAGAAGCTTTACCAGGAAACAAGAATCTCTTTCTTCTCTGTCTGTGTTTTTTCAGCTTGGGGCTGTGATGCTGAATATGCAGACAGACACACAAGTCAGATGATCTAAGATGTGTGATATTATGAGGTTATCCATTTCACATGATTAGTATCTGTACTGGAGTTGTTTGGTCTGTATTTCATGTCTGTGCCATCTAAATATGTCTCAATCCTTTGTAAAAGATAGATTTTTGTGTGTTTTAACACACCCTTAAGGCTGTTACAAAGTAAATCTTCCTTGCATTATATGTAGTGCCATCTCTTGAAAGAGGTGTTTTTTTAAAATTAGCTTTTGTCATTGATGAAAGGCTGTATAAATATAGAGCCTGATCCTGCAAACACTTGCAGGTATGTTCAGTCTTACTTTTCCAGGTAACTTGTTTCCTTTGTCTCATAAAGACATTGCCTAAAATAGTCAAAATGAGTAGTTTTGTAGTTTGATTTGAGCATGAGCCTCATCAGCTGAGGTTTCTGCAGAAGTGCATCATTAGTCGTGTAGTTATCACCTTTGTTAAGAATACTGAAGTGCGTAAGTGTTTACAGGATCGGATTAATTTATTGGTATAAGTGACTTCCTTGCAGTACTAGGCTGGTATATTTTAAAATCTTAGAGGGAAATTTTGAGACATTCTTGTAAATGAATGTGTGCAATTAGTTCTTGTAATACTGAAAGCTGAATGTAGCCTGCGAGAATACTGGACACTAAATCAGTGAAGTCTATGACATAAAATAATTTTTTATCTAAAGTGGGGCCAAAAAGAGATTTTTTTCAAGGCTCTTCATGCTTTATGTTCTTTTTAATCTAAGAGGACATGATGAGCTGCTGTCAAACTTTTCCCCAGCTGGTTTTACATCTAAGGGTTTTGTTGTCTGCATAATGCTGCTTATAGAACAAAGATTTTTCTGCCTGGAGGTGCCTCTAGGTGATTTGGGCAATTAAAGGGATTACTGGCCCCAAAGCAGAGGCTCACTGAAGCAAGTATGTTCACAATTCCAAGATTTTGTTTCACAACCCAAAGTATCACCTTAAACTCAAATAGCTGCTGGTTTAAGCCAGCACAGAAGTCTGCCTCTGCTCTCATATTACCCCACGTTTAGGTTTTTCAGCTTTCAGAAGTACACAGCTTAATTGATTGAGAGTAGGGGAGCCAGGTCGATTTTATCCATTTTCAGGGTCTCAAACTTTTTCTTTTCTTTCTGCATAAGATTTTAATATGTTTTTTCGTGACAGTTGGAAGCATTAGCAACATTTGAGTCACATCACTTGATAAAGGGTCCCATGTCTCCTCTCCATCTTTGTGGCAGAGGAAGTTATTCCAATATTTCCAGCTCCGAAGTCTTGCAGTCTGTGGTAGAGGCTTTTTAATGTTCATGGGATGTTGAGAAGAGGTGGAGATGCTCAGTCTAATCCCCTCGTGTTCTGCCTTTTTGACAAAGTTTCTAGCTTTCAAGATCAAAAAAAAGATTTAAAAAGATATACCCCTAAAGAGCTACATAACAGACAGCAGAAAATAAGATTCATTAAGGATTCACAGAAATTCATGAATGTTTAATATGTTTTAGCTTTGTTTTTGTTGTTTAAACAGAGTCACAGGTCTCTCGTGCCTTCCGCTTTCAGAGAATGAGCAATGAATACTGAATGCAGCACATGCAGAGTCCTTGTGTATACCTTTTCATGGAGATGAGGCTCTCTGGAGAATGCTGGCTATCACTATGGAAGTGGTAACAACTGTGCCCACCACAGTGCTGCTTTTAGTGTCTGCCTTGGTTCTGCTGTCACAAGAGATGCAGCTGCTGAGGCAGATGTGGGTACTTGCAGCTGGGTTGGGGCAGGTCAGGTACCACAGTGTGCCCCAGGAATAGGGAGAGCTGTCTGGGGAGTTACCTCTGCACTGGCATCTCCCACAGCAGGAGCCAGGGTAAGGTAGGTGTGAAACTGGAAAACAAGCCACCACGCCCTGACGATCAGCTGTGGTTCCTGAGTTTATAGGTGGAGGTGTAGAGGAGTGCAAGGGGAGCCGTGCATCCTTCTGGCTGCTTGACTCTCTTCTCACATCCTCCACCCATCCAGTGGTATTTGAGGTTAGGGTCTGGATGTGTGGACACCTTTTGTTCTCTTCTCCCAGAAACTTGTGATACTGAAGTCAATCAAGAGGGACTTCTGATTTTATTTCTTTTTATTATTACTTTTCTTTTTCAGCAAGGCAATTGCCTCCTCTTTCAAAAATGCCTTTCTTCTGTGGATGTGACCCAGGTGCACCACTGTCTGTCTCAATGAAACCAGCCAGCTGCTCTGGGGCATGCCAAATCCCCAACAGGTTGTTAACCTGTCATGAGATGGGGTGTCATCTCCTGCTGGATTGATATGTTCAAATCCAGCTTGGAGCTTTTTCAGAACTACCTGTTTTGTGGTCATGCTGACAGCGGTGCCTGTGAGTAGCTCACCACCTGCTCTTGCTGAAACCTGTCCCAACAGCAGCTGCTCGCCTTGTGGTGGCTGTGGGGCTGACCCCTGTCCTGGCTCTGGGGTATGAATCCAGCTGTGTGGTGTCTGATTAAAATGCCTGGGTGTGGTTGACCTAACAGTCTCTGACAATAACACATTTACTGTCAATAGCAAAAGCACCTTGAAAACTGAGCAGCGACACTGCGGAATTGTCACAGCACGTAATGTTGGGATGGGACAAACAGCTGTCCCTTGTGAGCCTGATTTTCAAGAATTTCTCTCCAGTTATTGCTGTAGTCTGTGAATTGAAACAAAGTCGTACCTCCTCCTGAATATTCATGAAATTAGGCAATTCCATGGCCAGCTTCCAAGTCCATAGCTTGGGAGGTTGGTGTTACTGAATTTCCTTTCAGTTTCTGATTTTTTTATGTTTGTATGGTTTGTCAAATCATTTGCCCATGGAGTCAGAAGTTAGAGTGAACATATTTGAGATCAAGATAAATATTTTTGAAATTTAAGACTTGCTTCTGTGGAAAGCTTAATGGGCATTTTGTTTTGCTCTGGAGTAGTTCACTGGACTTTAAATGGGAATTAAAAAAAAATGCTGGGAGTGACGGTTGTCTTTGCACAGTATTCTGCAGCCCAGCAAAAGATGCTGCTTCAGCTCCTCAGCAAAACTGGCAGGGACAGGGTAGAAGATTTGCAAGAGTAAAGGAGGGTAAGGCTTTTTTTGTCCATCTTTTTCCAGGACAGAGGAAAAGAAAGTAGCTCCTGTCATACTCTGTGTATAAAGTGGAGATCAAAGCTTTCAGAAGAAGTACCAGGTTGGGAAGGGGAAGCAGCTGTTTCCTTCTTCCTCCTACTTTCCTCTTCACTTCCCTGTCCTCCCCCATTGCTGGGAGGATCTCAAAGTGCTGCAGGGATTTGGGCTCAAGACTCATTTCGTGGTGAAATGTGGATTGTGAGATTGGTTGGGGGATATGGCTTCATGTGATTTTTCCTACATTTGCATTAAGTGCAGAGCTGGGGGCAGCGTTCCTGAAGCCTGCCCTAGAGAGGCATGCTTGTGTTGCCCCGGGAAACCGCAATTTCATTGGCATAAAAAAGTGTCTCTTGACTGTTCCTGTTTAAGAATAGGTTAGATAATTTGGTGTTCCCTCGTGAAACCTTGCCACCTCCAAGCGTTTGACTACTTTGCAAAATACTTCAAACTTTTGTTTCCTTTTCTGTCCTCCACTGGCTTGCCTGACAGCAGTGGCAGAATACCTCCTGCTCCTTCTCTAGTTACAGCTGCTGAAACAATTTCTAGAGAATAAAACTGAGAGGTAATAGAGGATAGAGAACGGCATGACCACGCTTCATATGTTATCTGTGATGCCTAACAGAGCATCTTTAATAGAAGACAATTCTTCTCCGCTGTCCTTGTGTTAGCAGGACACAATCCTACAGGAAAACAAATTGGATAAGTGAATATTAATTAAATCTGTCATTAATTATCACCAGAGCAGACTGTGGAGAATTGGGTTGCATTTTCAGTGGATTTAAATATAACTTTGCTTGTGCAATCCTGTTAAACATTGTTGAAGTATGTCACTGAGAAAGCTCATTATATTTGCTATATAAAGATTACGACTTTGGGGGAGATTAAAGTTTTAGCAACGGTTGCCGTCTTTCTTGTGGTCACAACAGTGACCTGTTAAATGTGGAGCAGTGGGGGGGAAGCTGTGGGTAAGCCAGATTTTCTGTCTGTCTGGAAGCACAACATTTAAAGCTGTTAAGCCAAACCAGAGGAAACTCTGTGAATATTTTTCAGGAAGCAAAATTCTTCAGAAAGGGGGCATGTTCAAACAGTGGGAAACATTCTTTTGTTTTCCTGAGTATGTATCTTTTATATCATATATGCAGATGAATATGTGTGTGTGTGTATAAAGAGAAAAAAAATCGAAGTGAAACATTGGCTTTAGGCAAATCAAAACGCTCCATTCCCTGTGAAATAGGGGATTTTTTGATTTTGCTGTGAATAGTGTCAAGAATAAAAGCAGAAAGTCAGAGCTGGCTGTACGGGGAGGCAAGGCTGCCTTGGCTCACCGCTTTGGTGTGCTGGGGTGTGGCTGAGGGAGCTGATGTGCAGACACTGTCATGCAGGGTATTTTATTCACCCCAGGCAGCGCTTGCTCCAACAAGTCATCTGCCAGTCTAAGTTAAAGCGATATCTGCAGATTGGTAGCTCTGATTGGGCAAAAGGCACCTGGTGTGTCAGTGATTAAACGTAAGAAACATTACGACTGGTTATTGTACAACTTGCTAGAAACCACTGTATAATGATGGTACATTTGCCATCAGATTAGGTCATGAAGCAGCTTTACTGCAGCTTGGAAAATTAGGATCAAAAATAGTCCACTGATTAAAACTTGAGCTTTTGAAAGCTCTTCAGAGAAGAAAGATATGCAAATGCAGATGTATGGGAGAAATTAAGCAATCTGGATATGCATGATTCTTGAAGAGAGTAATTGATGTAACCACTGTGCTACTCGTTTCTCACAGTCACCCTGTCTTAAAACAATTAAATGAAACATCAGAATGATCTGAGAATAAGTTGCCTAAAATACAATCCATAATGGCTCAGTATATTAACATAGTGAACTTAGGAGTTTTTGTGGTCATGCAGCCATTCTGCATGTACCAATGTCAGCCTCCAACAGCAGTTTTCTTGGGTTAGATTTATTGATTTCTCCCACATCTAAAAAAACCCCCATAACTTTATCACATATTTATCAGCAGTCAAATAATTTCTCTTTGAAACAACATTTGCTTTCTGATATCATCAGGAGTTGGTCTCCTCCTCCTTTGCCATTTGCTGCAGCAGCATGATTCTGTCAACTTCAGGGCATCCGCAGGTCCCTTACGTCCTGTCAGGCAATTTTTAAACACTGGGGAAAAAAGAACACTTCAACCAATGGAGAAAAACTGTTAAGTTCTAAAGACTGGATGTGGTCAATATTAGTAACAAGCCTGTTTGGCATCTGTCTGTTCAGCTTGAAGGAGTCCAGCCTATTCCCTGTTTTAGATGCTGCTCAGTGGCTGAGTTGAAGGAGGTACCCATAGCTGCAGTGGAGGAAGGCTTGGGGACAGCCACCAGCTATGGGAGCAGCTTCCCAGGATGCGGGAACAGTTAATTGCTTCTTGTGATTTGAAGATTGTTTTGGGCTGATCCCATTGAAGACAGCAGATCTTTTCCTCGCTCACAAAACCCAATAGAAGCTGATCACTAATAATTTGTGTGCTTCCCTTACCTGGCCGGCTGCAGGAGACCTGGTGTGATGCAGGGGGTGGTAGGTGGCTGAAGCAGCATGGTGCCTTTTGGTCACAGCATCAGTTTATTAGTATAAATGAGGTTGTTTTAAACCAATTTGAAGCTGTAGTTCGCAGGAGGTCTGTGCAGGGGCTGACCTTTACTTCGTTTAATCTTACTTTGATGTCAGGATGTTCTCTAGGTCTCCGAGGGTTAAGTTGTCCATGAAGGCAGTTTCTCTGCACATCAAGCCTGCAGTTGTGGGCTGTTCTGCACGTAAGGTATCAGAGTTTGACAAGTCTTGATGGTAATCACTTTTTAAAACCTCATACCTATTTTAGCCAGAATTCAATGCTGTGTTTGTTGACATCTGTTTAACTGATGTCTGTTTACACATGGCCCAAGCCCAGTTTTGTATATTAAAAGTGATGCTCTGTTGAAGCAGATGTCGCCTGTTGTCTGTGACACGGACTTGATTTATGCTACTGATTAAAGGTCATGATCATGGTGAATCCAGTTGTTGCCTGCTCCCTCTGCAGCAGATCAAGAAGCCTGAACCACCTACAAGTATGGTCTTGGAGAGGAGCAGGGAGCATGGAATTAGAGGAGAACATAATATCAACTAGTGATACAACAAGCAGTGTCCAGTAGGATGTACCCCAAATTCAAACATGATGTACCCCAAAGTCAGTGGTCAGCACAAGTCTCGTGCTTATTCAGAAAATTGCCACAGGCTCAGCTGGAAAGGGCAATGGTCCTGGCAGTGAGCATGCTCCCACTTTGCTGGGGCAGTCAAATTCCCTTGCCTGTTTATCAGTGTTCCCAGGCTAAAAGGCTGATAGAAAGTGCTTCCTGATCAGCATGATAAATGGAATTTTGCATGATAATTATATTTACAGCAGGACAGATGCACTAATAACACATTCCCTAAAGACTTCAAATGAGCTATAAAAGAATAAAATCTCTGCTGAAAATGCTGGCAGCAGTATTATTAATTGTGTAAGTTACAGCTGATAATTGTCTTGTTTCATTTGAATGAGGCAGTCAGCTATTAATGGCTTGTGCTCTGTAGTACCAAAACAGCAGACTGTGCAAAATTTGTCAGTCTGGATAATATAGTTGTATATTAGCAATGTGTCCTAATGGACATACTCTAGTGGCTAGGGAAGGGAAGAAGTGTTACAGTTAATTTCTCATGCTGTTTCATCTTTTCTATCAAAACACTTGCTTATGTGCCTTCAGGAAGAGAACTGGTTTTTCTTATCTACAAATTGTTTGATGTAAGACAATGCCTGCAGTAAAAAAACAAGCTGTCTTTGTGGTTATAGAGGATTGAAATGGAGAATGACTAATTAGCTGTCTTGTTCCACTTACCTCTTCCACAGTGGTGAAATGAATGAAAGTCTTAGCTTTGTTTTTGTGTGTGAGATCCCACTGTTGTGTAGATCTGTTACAGAGCATCCATAAGTGTGCAGTTGCATAGAGATATACATACATATAATAGAGACGTGACCTGAAAATTTGTTAGAAATTATTAAACCTGACTTTTAAAATAGCAGTAAAATGAATTTCAGATGGGAAATCATAGTAAGTATTGTACCAGGTTTACAGTTAAATAAAGATCTTGTAGGTAACTAACCAAATTCAAAACCCCACTGCTGCAAATTGAATTACTTTTTGTGACATCCTAATTCATTTGCATTCCCACAGCATGTTTCATTTCATCTTCAGTAAGTTGAGCTGCAGATAATATCCCAGAGGAGCACGGTTCTCGTAGTCCTAACCTACATCCATGCTCTGGCTGATTAATCTGTAAATCCTTCAAAATTTCTCTCCCCTGCTATTACATCAAAGCATGCCCGAGTAAAAAACATGTGAGCAGAATCCTGAAATGTGTTCCCATAGCATGAGAAGGACTCTTTGTGTGTTTCATTAGGCAATGCTTCAGGATTTTTTTATGGGGAAACAGACGGTTGACTTTGTAAAGAGTGTGAGATGTGTTCCTGGGTTAGCAAAAGGGAGCTGATGATCTGGAAAAACTGCCTGGAGATGCTTTGTAAAAATTGTCCTTGGTTCCTTGTGACCTTTCATCAACTTAATTCATTGCTAATGAGCTGCAAATTCATTGCAATTCATTGCAGAGCTTTAAAATTGCCACTGAGTCAGATGACAAAGTGCCTTGTTTTATGTTATCAAGAAAAATCCTCCGACTGAGGGAGGACTAGGCAGTAACGCAACTCTGAAAAAAGTCACAGACCCTTTGTCTCCAAAGGCTGCTGGTGGAAGTGCAGAGATTTTGAGAAGAGAAAGGAAGGGGGAGACGAGAAAGACTAAAAGTCTTACATCTGCATAGGTTCTATATGTATGCCTGCTCACCCTAGGGAAATGGTAATGTGATTGATTTGTTCCACTCAGATAGGCAGAGCCGTTAAAATCAAATATATCCATTTCTGCATTGTCTTAGTGGTTTTTCTTCCTAAAGCCGTTTAAAAAGGGCATGAATTAAAGAAGAAGAAATTAAACACCAACAAGAAAAAATGCACACAAAAAAAGGGTCTCCAGTAAAGAAGAATTAAATATGTTTTTGCATCTACAGTCATGGCATTTGCCATCCAAAGGTTGTATTTAGCATGGCAACAGTTAGAGCCACAGCTCTGCTCTTCCAGACCCTGGAAATCATTCAAAGAGGAGGGAGATGTGATATCAAACTGCCTGTCCTGGGACTTCACTGTAATTTTTAGACTTTTTGCCCCCACCTCCTGTGTGTATAGAAGTAATGTACAGGTTATATAAACTCACCATAGCTTAGTGTTGTGTTGTTTGCTTGTGATGGGGAGAGCTGGGTAACTCAGATACTCCAGACTTCCTGTAAGGTCAGGATGTGACCCCATTCTCAATTAATCATCTCTACCAGGAGATGGGTTTGCAACTACACTTAATTGTTGATTATTTTGCTTTAATGATTGCTTTAGCTGTTTATTTGCTTATATGCACTATAGATCAAATTGAGGGCTCAATACACATTTGAAGTAGATCACTGCAAACATTGGTGTTGATCAGCCAACCTCTACCCTTCCTCATTCCATAATACAAATGCAACAAATCTTTTGGGTGTGCTGGGGAGAGACTGAACAAGTCAGGAATCATCACTGAGGTTATTCGGTGCAGCAATCAGTGGTGCTTTAAGGAGGCTGCTTGTTCTTGCATCTTCCAGAGCTGCTGCCTCTGATCCTTCTGGCACCGCATGAGGAAACCAAGGCAGGGGAATATGGAAGAAGTGATATTTGTGTCTTATGCTGTGTTGTAATAGCAGTCCCCTAAACTGTTGTTGGCCAGTTTTGTCACTATGAGATGCTATTTTATCATTCTGATAGTATAAAGTATGAGTAGACTCAGTCTAACAGAGTGTTCTGACAATTTTACTCACTTTTAATGTGTTAATGAATCTGCTTTTAGAATAAAATAGAATGAAATATTGCAGTTGGATGGGACCTGCAAGGATCATCTAGTCCAACAGCTTGATCACTTCAGAGCTGATCAAAAGTTAAAGCATCTTGTTAAGGGCATTGTCCAAATTTCTTGAAGTTTTTTCGTGGGTTTTTGCCCCCCAAAAACTGCTTAAAAACTGATATCTCATTGCTGAGTATTTCCTAGCCAGCTAACTTGTTGGCACCCACAAAAATCAGTTCTCCAATAATTACATAATTTACTAAGCAGGAGGTTGCTGAGATTACATTTTACAACCCAGCACTGTGACAGTATATGGGGAATAGAAGAAAATAAAAGGCCGTAATTTTGGGAACCTTTCAAGCCTGCATATCCAGCTGTTTATAGGGTGGCAGAGCAACATGTGTTCCCTGACTGAGTGGGGATGATGCCCTGGGAAGAGGCTGTTCTCAGCAGACAGTTAGGGAGATGCTTTCTAGCCTCTGGCCTCTGCCAGTTGCCTTGTGTGCCTTGTGTGCCCCTCTTAGGGGCATATTGATCCCGGGAAAGGCGGTTCCCCAGCCTGCAGATGTAGGCTGCACTTGCCAAGCCAATGAAATGTTCATTAGGATGACTGCTGGGTACTCTCTGATGTGAAAACAGGTGTGGAGCTTCTTGGCCAGCTTCTCTAAATACTGGACTTGACTGTACCCACCATACCTTAAAAGAGAGCAGTGATACAGCTACACAACCAAATGTTACCAGTGTTATGAGAATTTCCACAGTACTTTCTTACTGGAAGCAGGGGGAGGAAGAGTTCCTTGTGGAGACCCAATCTCTTAAATGTCCCCTTTTAAACCATGGTTAGTCTTTGTGCACCTGTGATAGGCTGAACCATGGTGTTCAGTCTGTAGCTGGGCTTCAGCCATGTGGAACTAAATGTTCACAGTGGAGTAAACTGGTTTTTGAAAACATTTAAATTTTTAGTAGAGGTCTGAACCAGGAGAGTGTAACCTCAGACTGGGAATGAGTCAACTGCTGTAAGCTATGCTGAGCAAGGGACTTCAACAGGGAGAAAAGAAAATGACCTAACTCTCAGCTACCAGCAGAAACCCAGCACCCAGTAGCAGGCAGAGGCCGTGCCCGGTCATGGTGGCAGAGATGGGGGAAAGAGGATGTTTGCTTTTTCCAGGCTGAAAAATGCTGGGTGACTCCAGGATCTGTCCCTAGTGAGATGAGCAGGGAAGAACCAAGCTCTTCTCCTGCAAGACTCAGGTCCACAAGTGCACTGGTACACTGAAGAAGTTTTGCTGGACAATAAGGATTATCTGCCTTTACCCTAACAATGAATCTTGTGGTACTGTTTTTAGAACATGTCTCCTGTATTGCAAATATGTTTCTTAGTAAAGCATAAGCAAATGAAATATTTTAAGTAAATACATATTTTTGTACTCAAAGGCCTTTGGCATTGGAACTGACTGTGCATGAACTAACAAGCAACAAGGCATTAATTCCTGTGGATGTAATAATATTTAAAATTATGGCACTGGACTGTCTCACCTTATCACAGATCAATGAAAAAGTTAAGATGTCTAAGCTACCCAATATGATAGCTGATGCCTGAACAGTATGCATAGGCTTGGTTTTCAGCAATGAATGGCCGGGATAAGCAGGGCATTGACTCTTGGGTATGTAATGAGATGCTGAGAAAAGTGCCTAATCCCAAGGGTGTGCGTAGCAAGTGTAGCCAGAATTAAATGCAAAGTATGCACCAGTAAACACTCAGATTGCCACCACTTGTGCCAGCATTTATATCTCATGCCCAAAATGCCTCATGCTAATAAGCTTTCTCCTATTGGTTTGTTCTTTGTGCCCTGCTCACACAGGGGACTTCCCTTTCTCTGTCAAAAACACTGTCCAGACCATTCACAGTGTCTAGGATATAGTTTTTTAGCAGTGCAATTAATTGTATGTTCAGTTCACTTCTAGGTCTAAGAATGTTAAGATGTGGGATTGCAGAATATGTTCTCCCAGACAGCACATATGCATCTGGAAGCAAGACAGGGATATGAGGTTGGGCTGTAGGTAACCTAAAAAACACCCCAAATGGAAGAGGAAAAGGCTGGAGTTTTATTTGCATGGTTATGTATGCAGGCTAGAAGTAAAGTATTTTTTTTCAGATGACTTAGTAGTGCATGTCTGTGTTTCCATGTGTTATGGTATTTATTGCATATAGCTTTGACTTGCAAGTGAGTTTCTTAGTTAAGTACAGGATTTTGAGTGTTGTGGAGGACAACATTTTGTGATTTGATACTTCAAAGATTTGCACTCTGGCACTGTGTGGTTTCCTCAAATACTTGTTTTAAATGTTGATTCTTCATTTCCCTGGGATGTGATGTTTAAGGGGAAACATTACTTTTGAACAGAACTAAATATTCATTGTTTTGCAATGCACAGAGTTTTGTCAGGGATAAATGATACAAGAAGAATCCGTTAGATTCATGTTAATACAACGAAGGCTGTGAGGGTGTGGGTTTGACTGCAAAACAAGGACATAAAGATGCAGTTTGTATGTTCTTTACAGTGCTATTGTATCTGCTTTGGCAAGCATCCTTGTTTTCATAAGGTCGGGTGATTAATCTTATTGTTTGCTTCTTTCCTAGTTTTGAGTGTCTCTAATTAAGCTGCTGCCCATTGATGTCTTACCATGATAACGTGTGCTAGGTTATGAGGTAATGGTTGTTCTGAAAAATATAGCTACGGCAGTGTTCAGGCATACTCAGAATAAATCACTGCACAGGAGCCTTGTGAAAGCTATCACACTGCTGCAGAGTCAGTAAAGTGAAGACAGTGAATCTGTAAATCACTGGTTAAAGGTAATAGAGGATGTAGATTATTGGCGCTTCTGTGAGAGCTCTGCTGTCTTTAAATGAATCTTACTGAATTGTGGCTGTAGCTCCTCATTACGGCATGGGCAGAGCCAAGAGTGTGAGCACTGGGTGCAGGGGCAGCTGCCTGCAGAGGGAAGATAGCATCATTGAATCATGGAATCATTTAGATTGACCTTTAAGTTCATTGTGTCCAACCATTAACCACCACTGCCAAATCCACCACTGATGGTAGGTTTCAAACAAGATACATTTTTGGAGAACTGGGAATCATACTGGGGGAAATTAAATGTCCCCCAGAATCAACAACGTGGTGACTGCTCTTCTGTTTTCCCTAAACTAAACCCTGGGAGTTTTCTTCCTTCACTAGAGATTTTTGGAAATCATGTCTTCTAGAAAGACTCATAGTGTGTCAAGTTGAATTGTGCATGATGCTAAAAAAGTCCAAAAATCCTGTTCTACCATATCTTCTCTTTTTCTGCACAATTGCATATACACATTCACACTAAATAAATGCTTTGTCAGTGAACATCTTGCAACACAGCACTTGGAGTGAAAGTTCCTTATCTCTCTTTGCAGTGCTGGTAATCTTGATTTTATATTTGATTGAACCAGACCCAGATGATCCCTCTGGGGCATTGGGACAGGGCTGTGCTAGAATTTTATGTGCTATTTGAAGGATCACGTGTGTAAAGCTACATAATAATTTGTGAACAGAGAGCATTGTGTTGCGCTGTGAAAGGTCAGTGGGATACTTGAGTATTGTCATGTTTAGTTTATTGTTTCTTAACTTCTTTCCTCATTCTTGCTTGATTCTTACTTACATCCTACCTTTGGGATAGCAGTGTAGGTGTTTCTCATGTTGAGATATAACATGCGGACAAGTCAGGAGGCAGCAGTTCAAGTGTTGTGTGTTTCAAAGCATCTGCCTTGGATATTGTGGGAGGATGAGGCTTGGACAAGGAGTTGCATGACAATATAGGTGGAATACCGAGTGCAGGGGCTACCCCTGGTCTAGGAGGAGAGTGTAGCATGGAGCCATGTTCATGCCGTAGCTCTCCCATCATCTGCTTGTTTTCTGTCCATCTTCCTGCTTATGCCCAAAAGGTTGATGGGGACTGAGGAGACATTTGGCGTGGCATTACTCTCCTAGTTATCCTGAGTATTTTGCTAGATTTGAAGGTCTGTCTCCTTGCAGTGCATATCCCAAGAAAGCAGGCTGTTGAGAGTCCTGCTAGCTCAGGATCTCTGCTTCAAAGACTTCCTTCGCAGCCCGCTGCAGAAAGCTGTGGTCTTAGACTATGTTGGTGTTCTGCCTGCACACAGATGACAGCTAAATGGAGGGCTCTTGGTATGTTCTCTGTGTGTTTGGGTTGGGCTGCTGAATTAACAGAATAACCCGTTTTCAGCATGTGCCAGATGCTTTTAACTGCCATTGTGGGCAGCCTTGACAATACACTGCACAGCGTGGAAGTCCTAAATGGAGTTTGATGTTCTTTGCAGACAATGGCTCTGCTGTGTAATTATGATCGCACACAATTAAAAACGGCTTTATATGGCTTTAGGTAGCTCCTAGAAATTCTGTTTCCCTTAATAATTTTCAATAGTCTCAGGGTTTGTTTTTCCTGTGTTTGTCTTCCTGTAATATTGGCAAAAGATAGGAAGAAAATGAGCTGGGACATAAGAATCCCAGTAAAAACTTCAGAGGGAGGGTGAGAGGTGACTCATTAGCGGGTCTTTCATCTGGGTTCATGCTGGGGCATGAAGTCAGGGGTCAGGAAGTGAATGGGGATTCGTTCACAGCTGATGTCTTGTATAATATTTCAGAAGAGTGTATTAATTGTCACAGCTTAGCCTGGGAGTCTGGGCAGAGGCGTTCAGCCAGCAGGCTGAGGAGGAGTTGGAGAGAAGTGGCATTTGAGTTTCCCTGGAGTGACAAAGGGGCTGGAGCTGCAGGGGACAGGGCATGGCCTGTGTCTGGCAGCTTGGCTTATACCTACTCCCCTGGCCCCAGAGCAGGGAGAGAGCGAGCAGCTGCACTTCTGTTCATACCCAAATCCAGCCCCAAAGGAGTTAGGGAAAAAAATGGCAAATGATAACTTACTCTGAAAACTCAAGAGTAGCCTGCAAGATATGTTTGTAGCCATAATATTGTAATATATAATATACATATATATGTATATATTTATTTACTTTTAGGAGTTTTTTTTCATTCTACTACATAGAAGCCTAATCTTAGGTCTCAATGAATATTCTCCTTGTTTTCCTTTGGCTGCTCAAGCCGTTTTGGTGCTGGAAGGAGCAACATGAAGCCCAAACAAAAAAAACAGCCCTAGTGTTTCTGTTCCCATGGAGGATCAAGGGGATGCTCTGCTTGGTTTGACCTGTGGGAGCTGCAAGTCCAGAGTATGTTTTGGTACCTCCTCAGGGAGAGCTTGCAAAGGACAAGTTGGCTTTTGAGCAAGACCTCTTCTTTGTAGTAGTCTGTAGCTGGCACCTTTTGGAGTGTGGATGGATGGCAGAGGGGAACCCTTCACTTACACCTCTAGGCAGCCCTGAGGTGTCCTTACAGGTATCCTGATCTCATTCCCAGTCACTCTTAAGTTTTATGATTACTTTCTTTCCACTGTCCAGGGTAGTGTTGGATACATCTTCTGTGATGAAGGCACAGTGGAGATAAAGAATCTGACAATTTCAAAGTGTCAAGCAGTCCTATGCTTTTCTGATGCTTCCAAGCCACATTAGTATAAGCACAGCTGTGAGCAGAAGGTAACAGCCCAGAGATTTCTGCCACGTGGTTCTTGCCCCTTTTGCCTGGCCACCTGAAGGGAGGAGGTGGCCCAGTGGACATGGGAACTGCCAACGCTCTTCAGCTCTGGAAATGTCTTTGTCCTCCCAAGTTCTCCCATCAGTGTTAATGCAGCCAGCAGGTGCTCAGATGATTGGCACTCGTGTGTCCCATGTCGTTGCATCTCTGAAGGGATGCAGTTGTTCCAGACAAAGTGAAGAAGCTTGTCCTGAAGGGATGTTTTTTGTTCCGGGATCCAGCAGCACCCACGCTGCTGGCTTCAGCTGTTACAGGTTCATAATCTTAAGAGAAGCAGGGGGAAAATTATACCCTTAACTTTCACAGAAATCAGTTGTATTTCAAATGCAGCTTTTTCTTCCTGATTTTGTAGCTGTGCTAGTAAGTCATTACACATGGATTTATTTTTCCTTATCTCTTGGATTATCTTTGGCGTCCTTCCTTCCTTCCTTCCTTCCTTCCTGGATGAATTTATCCAGTGTTCTGATTGCAGCTCCTTTTTTTTTTTTTTTATCACCTCCTGTCTATGTGGCTTAAGATTTTGTATGTTTAACATAACTGAGCTGAGTATTTTGCAGCAACTGAGAGCAAAAATAATTTTCCACTGATTGATGGGGCGGTTATGGTGAATATATTTGCAGTCGACTTGCTTTGGCTATTTGCTCATTTGGTTACAGACCTGCCTTATTTTATTTTTCCTTGTACTTAGTTTCTTTTGTTTTTTTTTTTTGCCCTTTTATTTCAGTTTTGCCACTGAGCCATGTATTAATCTGACTTTGGAGAGGGGAAACGAAGACAACATTTTAGCTTTTAAGAAACTCCCACAGAGATTCGGACAGGTGGTCAAATATAAATCCGGTATGCAAACAGAGTCATGAATATCTCAGAAAACAGCCATTTAAAATACCATGGCATCAAATATCTCTTTAGTTTCTTTCTTTGGTCTGCACTTGGAATTTGATTGTAGGATATTGGTTATTTCTGGGCACATGCACAGGGAACCAACAGCAAGGAAACAGACAAAAGGTATTTTAGGTAGGTGTTTAAGGGAAAGTGATATTACATGTTTTTTAAACAAAACAAGTCTGTAAGTTGCATTAGACTGTGACCATTGTCCTAGAGGGGCTGATCATTAGAATGAGGAGGTCATCATCTTTCTGGTGGTGAACTGCCTTTCTCTGTGTGCATTGGCTGTGGGGAGTGAGGGTGAAATTGGTACACCTAGAATGTGGTGATTAAATTAGGAGGAATTTTTTTAAGGCTTTCCATGGACTAACAGAAATTAACATTTTTGTTAACATCTTTAATTTGGTTATTAAGGGCAATTGTATTTTTGTGTGTTAGCTGACTGACATTTACTCTACAAAAGTTTTAAAGCATTTTATATTGAAATTGCATCTGCTTAAAGACTTATCCCTAAGCCTGAATCCTGTGTGAGTCATGTAGTGCTATTTTGTTTTGTTCTGCATATATTCTTCCTCTACAATAGAAGGAATTCTCCTATAATTATTATTGCAATAGGGCATTGTTAAATACAAAGTAGGTATCAGCACGGCAGAATGATGGTGATGTGTGATATGTAACAGTTTGGCTTATTTCAGTGCAAGTGTCTACATACACCAGCTGCTATAGCATGCTAATCAATTTTTGAAAAATAACCCTTTTAGGAGTTGTATAGACATACCCTGGCTGCTTGCCTGAAGAAAGATAATTAATTTAAATACTAAACCCCAGTTGAGGTGATTAATTCTTAATGAAGTCAATGAAAAACTGATTTTTCTTGTACTCCCTGGAAGATCCTTTCAAAAACTTTGCATTTCCAAAATCGTTTTTTGTCCCATGTGTGTGGCACAGAATGTGACTTTGTACACAGCAGGTAGGTTCATTAGTTGGCATTTCTAGTATAATATCCAGCTGTGGAAAGCTTATAAAATACTGGTATTTAGGTCATCTTAATTAGGTCTTGAAATAAAGATTTAAGATAAAGTGGAATAATTGCATATCTTTCATTGCTGCTGAGCTTCTCCAGTGGAAAGAGAGCGCGATTCCCGGATAGCATGAACTGATTTCAACAGAGTTGTTCCAAATCGGCCTCCCCGCTGCTCCTTTGACAGTGCTGGGAGTTGAACTGATTAAAACTAATAATTCTGGGGAGAGGTGAAAGATGTGGCAGTTTTCAGCTGGGTTGGGGGCTGGGCTGGGTATCCTTGCTCTCGCTTCTACCTGTGCCAGTAGCTGTGGCAGTAGCTGTGCCAGTATCTGTGCTTTCTTCCTTCCTGGATGGATGGATTTATCCAGTGTCAGGCTTATATTATGCCCTTCTTGAGAGGAAGCTCAGGTTTGAGTGTTCCTTTCCCAAGTTTGGGTCCTTTGTGCTGACTCACTTGGCATGTAAGATACCCAAAATGCTGCAAAATCAGTACTGGTGAAAATCGGTGTGAGGTCTTTCATGCCAAGAGGGGTGGCAGCGATTCCCATGCAGCCTGTGTTGCATTTGAGGTTAGCAAGCAAAAATCAGGAGGCAGCAACCCTGGTGCCGGGTTTAAGAAGTTGATACCAGTGAGGGAAGGCAGAGGACTCCAGCAGACAACTGGCTGAGCAGGTGGTGAAATGCAGTTGTGTGCGTTCCTGCCACCCAGAGCACCTGCCTTAATGGCAGATGCAAATGTAGGCTCTTCAAACCCCGTGTCTGACAACCTATTGGCAGTGAAGTTGAGGACGGTGCATAACTTTGAGCAAGGAGACTCTTGGAAAAAGGCTTCAGGGATGGCTGGAATATGCACCTGGTGCTGTATGAGCACCTGGCATCTACAGGATATACAGCATGACTAATTTGATAAATTTAATATGAAGAAGGTGGCAAGGTTGTACCGTTGTTTATCTCTCTTTGACTAACAACATGCCAAGTATGCTTTTGGTGTTGTAACACCACAGAATGGGAGCGTGCCATTATTTGTGTTACTACGTTAATGATTTATAAAGAGATATTAAAAAGCCAAGAGCTATCATCTGCCACGTCATCTACCAGTGGTGTTGGTAGTTGAAACTTCCAGCTTTTGCTTATGGGTCAGTGAAACGGAAAATGGAGGAGGAGCTCCTCCTGATGTGAATTTCTCCCAGTTAGAGCATTCCTGTGTCCTCTCGGACTGTGGATGGAGCCAAGGGAGCACCCATTGGTGCAGGAGACAGGTGTTTGGTCTCTTCTTCCTTATCTATGTCAGCACATCCTGAAATGCAGATTCTTTTTTCACAGCATTTTGAAGGTGCATCCTAACTTGCACCAGATCTTCTAAAATCCTAGTTTAGACAAAGCCTGAGGGGATTTAGGTTTGCATATTTTTTCCTAAGAGGATTATGCTTCACACTTAGTTGATCTATAAATTGTTTGAGAGGTTTTCTGTGATTTTGAAGTACAGAAAAAGCTGCATGCACATTCAGATTGTCCTGAAATTTGTTGTCTGTGGGTTAGTGATAGAACTTTGGTGTTTGAATTAATAGCAAATGGAATCACTGGACCTCAGGGTTATTTTGAACTGAAAAACATTTTGGTAATCAGATTTGCAGCACAGCTGGAGGAACAGTTGTAGCAGCACAACTGGACAGGCAGGGGAATTGCAGGAAGGATTAGAAACTGCTTACACTGACATCAGAGAAAGCAATTTATTTTGAAAATACAGCCCAGAAAAAAAATGAATGAGCACCTTTCCAAGCATGTAGGAGTGCTCATAGCATTCTTGAAACTCTTTGCTTGCAGATCAAGGGAGTAAGGCATCTCAGTGGGAATTGGGTAAGAAATAGTGATAGTCTTTGAAGACTTTTGTCATTTATACTCATGGAGTCACTGGTGAGGCTCTCTGTGCCTCAGCCATGGCCCCTGGGATCGATGGGTGCTGGCATAGCTCCTGCCAGCTGGGTGCTGGGGCACAGTGCCACGGCTCTGCTGGCTGTTGCAGCTGTTTTGATGCCCATCGACGACAGAGTAGTTTCAACTATTGGCAGCTTAATTTTTCTTTATGTGCCTGCGGGTGGGCTATGTCTTACACATTCAGTTATGGTATTTACGGTGGTTTTTTGGAGGGCTGGGTGCAGTCCTTGTTTTGTTCTGCTGTCAGGGTGTTTGGAGGTTGTGCAGCAGCAGCAATGGCTGCTAAAATGAAGCCTGTACTGGGGCATCTTCCCTGCCTGGTAGAACAGCCAGAAAACCTGTAATGCTAAGATTTCCATAAATATTTCTCTGAAGGTGGAGGAAGACGTGACTCAGACATAGGAAAATGGTTTAAAACACATCTTATCTCACCTGTGCTGTTCATGGGGATGGTCAGAGCTTCTGTTTAAACAGCTATTTTATGCCCAGTGTTATCAGCACCATCATCTTTCATCTCACTTTAGACACTCCTTGCAGGAGTGATGAGATGGACATTGTGGTGAAACAAGTGGTATTAGCCTGGTAGAAAATGCAAGGGGCAAAGAGAAGTGTCCCCTACAGCAGTGTGAAGATCAGGCAGTCTCTGTGGATCTACGTCTGCATTATTTTGTCAAAATGCTGTACTTGTAGCATTGCCAGCTGTACTGCAGCACATGTGGGACTGTGTTAGATGGGTGTTAAACCCTTGAAGAAAGGGCAGCACAAACTGAGGAGGAGCTGTTGCAAAGCTGCAACTTTTGCTTTGCTGTAGCAGCTTGTATGGAGTAAATTTGCTTCTGGCTGGAACCAAACAGATTAAGATAAGCAGAACGGAACAAAACTTATTAATATCCAAAGGTATGGCTTGGCTAGTGAAGGGCGGTTTGTGATCTTTACTCAATAACAGCTCTGAGGACCTTCTCGAGCCCTCTAATCAGCAGTGATGTTTTGTGTTCTGTTTTCTCTGCAGGCGTCGGCTGATTTCCCAGCGATCTTCTCTGGAGACTCTGGAGGACATCGAGGAAAATGCCCCACTGCGGAGGTCATTTTATTTACTCTCTCTCTCTGGCTCCTTGTCTGTAAAGCAAATGCATGGGCAGGCTTGCTCTCCCTCCTCATGTTGAAAAGTAGCCGGGTCTTCACATTAAGATTCTTCATAGTGAGCAAAAGTGTTGAAACATCACACACCCTGTGAGGCTGATATGAATTGCATGTTCCCTGGATTTAGGTCATTAAACAAAAAGGCAGTATTCAAACAAAATGTCAGGAATTAAAATGCCAGATTTGATTAATAGAAAAGCTTAGTTGTCACCAATATGAATGACTAGCCCCTAGTCAGTAGTATCCTAACATCTGTGATACATTTAAAAAGTAGGTGCAGATGGTTTAACACAGTAAGTTTCTGAAGGCTAGTATTTTTCATGAATTGTTACTGTCTGTGTGTTGGCTGGGTAGGTTTGTGACTCCTACCCCGCTAATAAATCTGCCCCCATGCTTGTTATATTGGCAGCTTCAGTGCGGTTTGATTTGTGCATCTGGGAGACCACAGCTTCCTTCTCTGGGGACCACAGTAATTAGTCACTAGGCAATCCTCTGGGGTGATGGAAAATGGAGCAACTGGTTAACAGCTCAGAAACTTGCTGGTCAGTAATCTTACCAGTGCATGGAATGCTTCCAGGTCAGCTGTTCGACAAGACAGCAGCCTAAGTTTGACTGCCTTTTTGTCTTAGTACCTGTAATTCAGCTGGTTTATATTGGTGTTTACCCTGTAGCCTTGTTTATCCACATGCAGATTGGCTGTCTCTCCCTACCTCGAAGCAAAGAATAGCAGAGGCTGTACCAATTGGCTTATTACCAAGGCTTGATTATTTTTACAAAGCATACTGTTGCATGCTTACCAGCATGTTATGAAGCATTCCCATAAGTGATTCAAACATGTATAATTGGTAAAAGATATAAACAAAGTATGGTTTGCCAGACAGTATTTTTACTCAGTAATTTGCAGAATTGGTGGTAGAATGTCTCTCTTGGTGGCACTTTCCTGTGAAGAAGCTAACAAGGCTGATTTCAATCAGAGGGTGAGGGAATTTCAAGGCCTTTACTAGCAGGAGGAAGGCAGAAGCGGCGAAGTGATGGGGTGCCCCTCTTGGGGTGTGCCCATGCAGCACGATGGTGTTTGGGTACAGCAGTGGGGCCTGGCACAGTGGTCTGTGGTTTCAGTCCAACATAATGACCTCATGGGTTTGAGAAGCTGCTGGACTCTCCCTGTGCAGGGGAGAGGATGGAAAAAAGAGGCCAGGGAAGCTTAACACTGAGGGACTGCGCTGGTCCCGTGCACTGGCAGAGGATGGTGGTCCCGTAGGTGCCACAGAGGATGCAGCAGCCACAGTCCAGCAGCCCTGGCTGTGCTGTGAACACAGGACTCATCTCCAGTGCCTGTGAGCTCTGCCCCGCCTTGCAACAAAACAGCCGTGAGATGAAACAGAGAGCGCTTTCACATGCGCTGTGGTTTCAGCTGATTAGAGAGAGCAAGGGTGGAAGGCGGGGGGGAGGATATTGCTGTTTGTCTCATCTCTCCTCCCTCTGGCAATTTCTTTCTGTAACTGCAATTTATAAAGCGCATTCAGATGTAAAATAGATTTAAGGCTTAATGTTTTGAAGAATGATTTTTTTTTTTTTCCTGGGGTAGTTTATTTTATTTTCCGTTGGTTTGTATACTGTCAGGAATGTGAAAAGTAATATTTAGAGTTAAAATCAAATAGGAATTATCCTTGCTAATAGGAGACTTTAAATCTTTCTAAAATTAAAACAAGAAAGAACTTTCCTCAATGGCTCCTTTATCAATAGCTGAGGAGCATACAAAAGCGTGGGTGTTGGTGCGAGTGGGGAAAATTGCATGTTTACTAGGTTTTGGTTTGGTTTAATGTTTTTTCTTCTGGAAACTTGGGCTGAGCTGTCATGGCAGATTACAGGAAGTTTTACTTTGCTGAGATTTTTTTAATTTTTTTTTTTTTTCCATGAAGGGAGGGGGTTGGTGCCTTTTCTTATTATTATTTTAAATATTTTTTTTTGTTTGAGCTGTCGCGTTTCCAGACTTATTGTCTTTATTGTTCTTGCTGATTCCTAACACAGGGTGACTGGAATCATTTGTCTCGTCTTTCCTTCCTGCTTTTGTGTAGACTTTTTGGCGGTACAGCAGGGAACTGAGAATTTTTTTTTTTTTTTTCTCCCTCCCCTCCCTTGCAACTGATTTATTTTTCAGATGTCGGACACTCTCAGGATCACCCAGACCAAAGAACTTTAAGAAGGTTCATTTTATCAAGAACATGAGGCAACACGACACCAGAAACGGCAGGTACTGTGCATGCAAAGGCTGCTTCTGCAGAGGCAGCCCCTGGGATGTGAGGGAAGGGGCAGGATCAGCATCGCCCTGAAGAGCACAGCCATTGCCACTCACCACATAGCTCCTAATGGCCTTTCAAAGGGTCTGTGAGAGTGCAGACTGCAGTGCATGCTCCATCCCCCAGAGAAGTACGTGTCAGCAGAAGTGCTAGCCCACAGATTTTAAGACCTGTGTCTCCTTAATACAAATAACCTGCATAAAAGGAAAATCTGTGATGCTGCTGGAGTAAACTAAGCTTAATCTGGTTGCATTTCTTCGAGGTAGTTGCCAGGTTCTAAGTGTGAGAGAGGCACATAGCTGAACCTGCCTGCACCAAGGTTAGCAATGGTTCAAGGATGTTTCCAACAACTATTAGCGGATACAGCATGCTGGTAGATGCACAGCCAGGGATGGTCGTGGCAGGATGAGGCATGGGATCCTAGTTTCCATGGCAGATGTAGGCAGAGAGACTTCGAGGGGATGTGTGAGGGGTGCACCTGTGTCTGCAGCTGCCCTAAACTGGGATGTGGCTGCCCAGGTTACAGCCATAGGCACTGGTGGAACCTGTACAGCAGCCACTGGCTGGGACTTGAGTTACTACAAAGGCATGAAGGTATTTCCATCAGCTGAAGGTATTTCTATCAGCAAAATGGGTTCTCTATTGCAGTATCACCCAGCTCAGAAGTGAAACTGACTCCTTCCTGCTTATAAAGAAGATACCAGTTCTCTCTGATTTTCCTAATGACAATTTCTCTGCGTGCCTCATGGTTTTTTTTATTCTTGTTCTTCCAAATCTGAATAGGTTTGAGCTAGGCCACCTGAAGAGGTTACATGTAGACTAAACTATTCCAGTGAGAGTTGACCCTTGCATGTGCCTGTTCTCATAAAATTGCCATGGCTGAGAGCCATGTATGATCTGATGGACCAATTTGTGCCTGTGTAGCCTTTGATTTCCATCGAACGTGGAACGACATCACTAGAAATTCTAACACTGCATTGAACCACAGGTTTTATGAATTGAATTCTGGTAGGTGTTACTTGGCTCAAGGAAAATTTTCTTACCTGTTATTCTCACATATACAACTGAATGCAGTGAAAGGTAGTAATCAACATAAATGTTGCAGAAGGTAGCCCTGAGAGATTTTAGAAGCAGCTTTTAAACCCAGCTTTTGTATCAAACAGACATGTGCAGAACTATTGACTTGTCTATTGTCTGACTAGCCACTGATTATTGTCTTTATAACAAATATATGTGGAATAAAACACTGAAAAGCAGCCCTTTAATTTTAGTCCATTTCATGCATAAGTAGGTGTATACTCTGGGAATTCCTTACAGCAAAATATACTTGCAGGGTATTATGCAAATTCCACAGAGAACAAGTAATTTCTGAGATGTGTATATAAAATCTAGGCATAAACTTGATAGAAATACTACCTACAAAAGAATGAATAAATATTTGATTTGTAAACTCTTTCCTCCATGTTTTCCAAAAAAGTATTTGTAGCATCTGTGCAACATTTTATCTTAATTCCTAGATCAGGCGTTAATGCCTGACAATATAACTGAATATTTTTCTTGCTAAGAAAGCAGTGGAAAGCTTCTGTTATTCAGCTGGCTTCTTATCTTTATTAGCAGACACAGTTTTCCAGAATATTTCCACAATCATAATAAAGATCTCTTTATCTAGAATACAAATACAGTAAGAATGAGAGACAGTTTTGGCAATAGTTTTCATCCTATGGTTGTAGAGCCACAATGATACTAGCTAAAAATAAAATGCAGAGTTAACACTTTGTGTCATCCTTATGTCTAGCAGTAAGTAATCTGAGTGCAGACTCTGCTTTTCCCAGGGGTCTGGACGCAGTCACTGAAGTTAATAGGTATTCTGGATGAAAAGGACCTCTAGAAATACAGGTGGATCTGCTTCATGTATTCATTCTAAAATCAGCAGTGTTTCTGAGTACCTTTGAACTGGTGTTCTCCCCAGTTGCCTGTGACACAGAGGAGCACCGGTGGTGTAATGGATAGAAAACCCTCCTGGGGCTCCTTTCCATGCCTGAGACCTTGTCCCAGGTAGCTCATGCATGATTGTGCAGGATGCAGGTGCTGATCTGGAGTCAGACTCCCTGAGCTCCCTCCAAAACACCTGACCCTTCTCTCACAGCATGTCAGTCTTTCACTTAAGACAAGGAGCCCAGCTTTGAAAACATCTACACTGAATATATTTTTGCGTAGTGAATTTGATGACTGGGCTTTAAAATAGCCAGCACTTTCAGAAATTGTTTCACTGGCTTGTGACTGTGTCACAGCAAAGAAAACTGCAGTGCGAGTGATAGACTGCGCTCCTCTCTCCAGTAGCTGCCCTTGTTTGCATCTCTCAACCTGTAAGGTGATGCGTCCTTGTCCTGTGGCACTGAGAGCTCTTCCCCTCTCAGCCTCAGGGATGACACACGTTGAGCAATGATGCTCTGGGTCCAGCCTTCGGCAGTCCTGCGGCAAGGCAGGACCCGCTGTGGTTAAAATAAGAGTTCAGCTATTTAGCACAGAAAAAAAGCTCATACAGAAAAATACACAGACTGGTGCTTAATCAGCGAGTCCTTGTAAAGCTTCCTGTTGATAGTTCTGATCACTGGTTAAACCAGTTTCTTTGGATTTGTAGGTCATGGCTTATTAAAGGAGTTAGAAAATTAGGGTTCCTAGATTGTGTTAGCAAAGCAGTCTTGTAAGACAGCACAAAATAAATTTTTCCCGTTTAAAGACAAAGACAAGTCAACCCTGACATACAAACTAGCACAGGTAGCCACCAGCATGTGGTTTTACACACACTATTCAGCAGAATTATTGGTGATATCCTCCATAAACACTGAAGCAGAGGATTAGCAAAAACAAGCCACCGAAATGGCAACCTGAGCCAGCTGAACAAACAGTTCCTGGTGAGAAAGGGACAAGAATGGCTCTAGAATTATCATATATAGCAAGTACAAAAAGCAGTAAAAAAAGGTTCCTCTCCAACCTCCATGCCCTTGCCTTCTCAGTTTTTTTTGTTAGCAGACAAATCTAAGTGAAGGCCAAACACCATCATGAAAGGTCTCTTTTGCTGCTCTCTTAATTGCACACACATCCAGACCAAGAGGTTGATGATTGGCAGCACCCTCACAGTTCAGAATTACTCTCAGCCACCTTCTGATAGCTCTTGAACTTGTGAGACTCCAAAGTGAGTGCTGCTACCTTGACAGCATCCATGGTTTGTGTGTTCACCTTTGTGTGCAGGGCAGCAGAGTCCTGGCAGTCAAACATCATCAATCAGCAATGAGAAAAGGGGCTGCAGTATTCCACGTGCGGATGGAATATATGACATGTATCACATTGCCTGATGGCAACCTTTTGGTGCAACACAGTCAAACCTAGGCAGAAGCTGGGAAAATCAGACATTATTCTTCAAAGTCTAACAAATTACTGTTTCTGTTGAGAACTTCGTGCTCATCAGGTTTTTTTGTAGTATGCACTTCATAACGAAATTGGAAGATGAGCTTTTATAGCCTTTGCACATTGTCAGAACTCTGGCAAAATAATCATTGCTCTGAACCATAGTAATTAGTACAACTTTTCCGTGAAATGTGAGAATTAAAGGGTGAAAACCTTTTCATGAAGTGGTTTGAAACATATCTGCGTGGCACAATTGGAATCGGGACATGTAAATGCTCTCACACAGCTTCTGAGATAGCTCCTTCAGAGGTGTGCAGGATCTTAGATGCCCTTTGTTGAAGAGTTGAAATCCAGGAAAATACGTTTCTCCCATAAGCAATAGTTTGATTTCCTTGAGCAGCAATGGACTTCCACCACAACTGCCTCTCCAAAGCATACTTTGTGGCATGTTCTGGACTTTCTGCCCAGCAAACCATTGCAGGCCTTCAGAAATTTTTTTTCTTCCATGCATGTCATCAGACCTATACATAAAATGCTGTTTTATCCCTCCATGATGAGTATCTGACCACTGCTTTCCCTGCTTTCTTTCCAGTCCAGCTCCTAAAGCCATTTTGCATCGCTCACCTGTGGCAGCTTTGCAGATGAGGTTTTGTGGCATCCTGGCAGTGGAGGCCATGGACTCCTCTCTCTCTGCCTGGGAGATCTTTGTGTAAAGAGGGTCTGCTGGTTTATGGAAAGAGAGGCAATACTTGAGTCCCAAGGGAAAGAAATCTGAAAAAAATAGAGGCTGGGCTGGTGCTTTTTATTTCCTTTCTTGTCTGATTCCTTCTGATACACACAGTTCTGTGGTAACTTCCTACTGTTGTCTTTGCTTGTGGACATGGAAGCACCAGTTTGTTTTTCTTTTAAGTATTAAGAGTTGAGTGGTATTTTTAGGGAGGTATAGGGCATTGGTGGAAGAGCTGTATTTCCAGAAGCAACCAGAGGGAGGGAGATAATATGCTTAGTGGGTACTGTGGTTTTCCAAATTCAAAGATGCTTTCTGATGTCAGCCACGAAACCTGTGCCAAGTTTCATACATCAGCAAACAAGGCTTCCAGTGAACAAGCAAGCTGTTGTGAGTAGCAACCATTCAGCAGTAAGCAGTGGCAAGCACAAAATTAATCATATGCCAGGGTTTTTTTGCTTGTGGATTGCTGTTCTCAAATGGGAAAAATTATTCCTCCCTTCTCTGTAACTCACTGCTGCACTGTGAGACCATCTTGTAGGATCTGAGACATTTCCCTTAGGTAAGGAGTGTTACAGCATTCAGACAACAATGAAATTGTACTTCATCTGCTGCAGGAGAACTTCCTAAAGCTGTATGCATGTTTATTATTAGAAACCCTTCTTCATTAAAGGGTAAATCCCTCTTTGCTTTCGAACGGGCTTTTAAGGAAGAAAATAGGATTGTTATAAAGGAGTAATCCAGGAGAAGGAAAATCGATCATTCTGCATTTTTCCAAGGATTACGTGCAGCAGCTCTCTTGGGGAGCTAAACCTTTTCCAAGAAGGATGACTAAGCTGGTCCCTTAAGGAAACAGTGTTCTAATAGCAGCCTAACTGGTGTGAGATTCATAGGTGCATGTGCTGGTTTTCAGACAGCAAAGAGCAAAAGAGCTTGCTAGGGTTTGTCGTCCAGCTTTGACCAGTGCAGGACAAAGGATGAAAAATTCAGGATAAATCCTCACATACACATCTGTGGGACACAATGTCAGAAATACCAACGTTGGAGAGTGGAGCAAGGAAGTGCAATAGCCCTGACAGCCATAGGTCCTAGCATTTTCACCACAAGTGGAGATTTTTAGAAGGATAGAAGATCAGTAAATTTTAACACTAATCAGGTCAGAAAACAGCACAAATTGCTGTGTCTTAGACATGGTGCAGCCTGTTGGCCAACTTCAGAGGAAAGAAGAGTCAGTTGTACAGTGGTACTACTATTGGTGTCCTGAAGGTAATAAGGAAAAAGAGTATATTTGTAGCAGTTAATTACTTATTGGCATTTTATATTTGACTTCTTGATCAGGCTTCTCTTGACTTCTTGCAAGTCTGCATCTCCTAAAACTTTAATAATGTAGCTACTGGCATTCACTGTATTTCATGGAAAGTGGGTCTTGACCTCAAGGTGGGTTTGATGTTTCTTAATGATATGTCAGAGCTCCATGGCTGAAGGCAACAGTGTGGCTGTGTAACAGATAGGTTGCTCCAAGCTCTTTGATTTAAAGAAAATGAACTGTATCGGAGCTGAAACCAGGACAGTATCACACTGTGACTTTGCAGATGTTGCAGAGATTTGGAGACTGGTTAGAAATACAAGGCATTTGCTCTGAGAGTGTCCTGGATTCTGAGATAAGCTCTCTGCAGGCAGACGATGTATGATTTCATGTAGCCAAATCTTGGCTAACTGCCTATGAGGAGCAAAGGCAAGCCATGCTTAGAGGAGGAGGGATTCAGCCCTGACAGTGACTGAGACAGATGTGGCAGGAAACTGGGGGATCAGTTATGCCTGAGTGCCAAAGCAACATCATAACCAAGAGGGCTAATGTGATTATTGAGCACAGAGGCTGGCAGGGTGTCACGGCTGGACACTGATCTTAAAGGTAAGACTTGAAAATGTGCAGCTGCTGAAGTCAAGGATAATGCCTGGAGACCAAGAAAGGTGATGGGGCAAAACTGGAGAAGACTCAAGGAGGATGCTTGAAAACAGTGAAAGACTGAAAACTTAGGATAATAGCAAACCTAGCCTGATTGATGGATGAAGCCTGTTTCAGGAACAAGAAGCAGACAATCAAGGGAGTCCTTTGGTTTAGCAGAGAAAGGTCACAACCAGCAACCAGGGTGTGTATCAGTGGTAATTGTTGGTGTGTATCACCTGGGTTGCTGCTGGATTTGCCTGTTGAATTTCAGCCATTGCAGTGAGTTGACAGAATGGTCCCGTGGCTCTCTGGGTGGACTCCTTTCCCTAAGAAAACATCTATCCTGGATTCCAAGTAACATATTCAAGAGAGTCTTCATAGAAAGCCTGTAGAGGGAATGGGACTCCGCTACTCATTCAGTGCTTCAGCAGAGGCTTCAGCACTTCTGTAAAGACTTTGTAGCACAGTACCTGTGAGATGTAAAAGAGGATGGATAAATCGTCCATTATGGAAGTTTTATAACTGCAAATTCCTCAGTGGTGACATCTGTTGCTTTGCTTATTGTGGTGGGATTTTTCAATGTTAGTCTTTGATTTCTTTTATTTTCTTTTATATTTTAGAATAGTCCTTATCAGCAGCAGAAGATCCTTCTGTAGCATATTTTCAGTGCTGCCATATCGAGACTGTACCCAAGTCGGGTATGTATATTTATACATGTACTGCATAGTCTTTCTGGTCCTGCATGTAGACCTGATAACAGACAACAGCATGATGGAGGCTAATGCTTTTATGTGTCTGCTCTGAGAAGAGATAAATTCTATTAGGTGTATTTGCCTTGTGGACCATTACCAGGTTAAAACTACAGCTCTCAGTCCCCATTTCATTTATATGTGTTGTGGTATCTTTGATTATTAAGCTGGAGAAAATTACCCCCATGAAATCAATGTTCTTGAAAAATGCACTGTTTTTATTGTTCCTTTTGGCTTCACTCATCTTTGACAAAACAAATACTCTAGACAGCACAACTTTAATTGTACAAGCCCTCTTAGCTTTCTCATTCTCCCATGCGAACATGGTGCTACTGTATCTAGATTTCTAGAACTATAAAGAAATATTCAGATTTAAACAGAATACTTTTCCCTTTAATGCTTTTAGTCACTGGTCAGATCATTCAGTCAGTGCAAACAGATTATTTTGGCCTTGATACTGTACAGGTTCATGCAGTGCAGCTGCCTTGCATCCCGTGATGTACTGAGACACTGTTACTCTGATAGAAAAGTCCCTTTGCAATGAAGTTGTTCTCCAAAGACTGAGAAAGCTTTTAGCTCTTCCACTGAATCCACAGAAGTGGAAGAACCTGGGTTTGGCTGGGAGACGTGGCCTGGCAGGCTCTGATGGCCAGCTGGGTGCTTTTAGAGGTGCAGTGCAAGGCTGGGATGGGCAGTGCTGGTGGGCAGCAGCTCTGTGACCCTGGGACAGGGCGGGGAGAAGTGTGACCACCACAGCCACTTGGCAGAGACCTGAGAAGCCCTTGTGGTTGACTCAGTGACTGCAGAGCCCAAAATACTTGGGAAATAGTTGGTTGATACACAGAGGTGGGTTTGAAAGAACCACAAATCATCTAGAGTCAGATCTATCCACCGTATAAAAGATGAATTTGGCTCATACTTTTCAGCCATCTATTTAGTTCTGGAGAATGATTTGTCACAATCTCCTTGTGCACCAGTAATTCAGAACAAAGGGAGATTATTTTTGATGCACAAAGGAAAGGAAGCACCTTTGTTGGAGAGTTGACTTGGTCTGCTCTCTCTTACAGTAAGTTTTTTCCCTTAATTAAACTGTGATGACACATCAGACAAATTCTTCACAGACTGGCAGATTTGTTCTTTGTTCTTGAGTACACTGTCATGCTTTTATGGTCATCATCCTGTGGAAATTGCCTCTTTATTGAAAACTGAATATATTTTGAAATTCTGATGACTGGTTATACCTTCTAAATTACTCAATAATGAGCCTAACTGCAAAACTAAATATTATTTCAGCATGTCATGTCTTGTACTGTGCTTGCACAGCAAGAAGGGCATGGGATGAGAAGGTAGCAAGTGCCAGTACACAACAATCCAGCCCTGTTCTCTTGGCTAAAAAGCCAAAATTTAAAAAAATGCCCTCTGTCTTTCTTCCAGAGCATCAGAGGAAGAGAGAAACAATTCAGTAGCACCTCCTTCCAGGAACAGCTGGTGCAAAGAACAGATAAGGCAGTATAACATAAACTGTAGCCACTCTGTTCAGGCTGCACAGTGCTTGCTTACTTGCACATTTTGAATGTGAAGTAGGAGGGGAAAGAGACACTGGATACTCTTATGAAGTACTGTAGTGACAGCATCCTTTAGCTTCGCTTTCTCTGAATCCCTGGATTGCTGATGTCTGTCCCCAGGCGGTATTTCCCAACTGGTTTATGTTCTGCAAACATCACTGAATAGTTAATGAAAAGAAACTGTCATTGCAGGGAACCATAGGCACATCTAAAATTTGACTGGAGAAAGCCCCAGCAGGAGTGGAAGAGTAGGATGGATGAGCAGGCAGGAGGAACTGTTCCGTGTGAGAGGAGCACATGGTGGAGCTGCTGGTGCTTCTCCACCTCTGCTGCAGCTCACAGGCACTGTGGCCAGTGAGGAGATCTCCAGGCACAGCTGTCCTGTGGAGGCTGCCAGCCCGTGTTGTACTGTGGGCAGTGCAGAAGAGCTGTGCTCTATCAGTACACAGTATCTCTTGATGTTACAGCCCAAAGTCATCAGACCCTAGGCAGGGTTTAGTGGTAGCTAAGGGGAGTGATGTAGTGATGTGAAAACACTTGTAACAGTGTTATTGCCTCTGTTCTTTATTTAACAGAAATAGAGAGATTGTCTGAATGTTTGGCTTTGATGATGTCTTTATGACATACAGAGTCATTGTGTGACGCACAGGTTAGAGGCAAGTGCTAGTACTGCAGGTTTGGTTTGTGCAGTTGCTTCTCTTTTTTCAATGCATTGGAAACCTTAATGGATAAAGGGTTCCTCTTTCTTCTTTAAATATAATATTCCAAAAGATGTAAGATCTACTTTGTGAACAGTGTTGAAACTGCCTCAGTATCCACTTCATATCTTCCTTACCACAGATAAGCATTAATCCCCATCTAGTTCTGTACATGGGCAGAAAATTGGAAGCGTTGCCCTCCCATTTTTATCAGAGTTGCACCTTGTGCATCCCCTGAGCTGCTGTGGCACGCACCTCCTCTATCAGAGGTTGGCCGTCACTGTGGAAGCTCACAGCAAGCGGCGTTGAGCCTTAATACTGTTCTACTTCCAGGACAGGGAAAGATGCTTCAGGTCAACAGCAGGTAGCTGTCCTGCCACACACACCCTCAGCACCCACATGCTGATGTCTTCTGGGCCCTCAGAGGAGATTTGTGTTGTAGCAAACCAAAGAGTGAAGCCATTTGCAGATGGATTAAATAAGACTTGAAGGAATTATTCATTTGGAGATGGGCTCCAGATGGTTTGAGGTGAATTGGATTTCAGCCCTTTGAGACAGGAGACTGGGATCAGACACAGCAGATATTATCCTTTTAGGCATTAGGCAGGTCATGCTCCGGACACTCGAGGCCCCAAAGAGGAGCTGTTGCAGCCAGACTCTCTGGGAACATTCCTGCAGGTTTCTGCCCACCGCACTCCCCAGCATGGTGTGTGCAAGGGCACTCTGTGGTCCCACCATGTGGCCCCAGCCAGGATGGAGAAGAACCAGGTTCAACTCTGCTTACCCTGGAAAAAGCAGATGTCTTGGGCAGGGGAGAAGGGAGCCTATTCTCCATTGCTAGCCTGCTCCTGAACCTTCTCTAGGCACCACATCTCCATCACCTTCCAAGGGTATGGTTCAGCTCTGGCAGTGCTCACAGATGATGTCAAAATTGCTCCATGTGGCCAGCAGGACATGGTGGCCTGCAAAAATGCTCTGCATATGCCTGCAGCCAAGTGAGAACAATCCAGTCCTCATTAGTATAGCCTAGGCAATTCCAAAAAAGTTCAATGGCAATGTATATCTGTCACTGTCAGAAGGGTTATAAAGGAGGAAGAAAGTACCATGTTGTTTTTCCCCCCAAGAATAAAAGATACTGCAGTTAGTTTGGTTTACAGTTCTGATGTGTGGCTTGTTTTTTATCTTTGGCACACACCATTATGCTTCATGATTTAAAAATGTGTTTTGGAAAAGGGGTTTTTTAGGCTTCTTTTTATCAATGGCAAAAGCATTCACAGATTGAAATTGTACCTGTTCTGATGATAGTTTTTGTGATGTTGTAAGAACTCTTTTAAGAGCTTCCAAGTTCCTGTGAAGTCCCATCCAGAAGATGAATCTGGGGGAGGAGGAGAGCTGGCAGTATGACACAAATGCAGCACTGCAGCCTGGTTAGTGTTACGTGGAGCTCTCAGACCTGGGCTCGCAGTGACTGACTGACAGCAGGGCTGGAGGTGATGAGCTACAGGACAGAAAACTCAGAGCATCAGATAGTGCACATCCTTATAAAAATGTCCAGTTCACCTCATCTTTTATTCTTCATGGCATTGAATTCATTAAGTGGTTAGAAAGTTACCTGCAGCAGGCATAGCTGCTGAACGTTGCTGTCTTGACAAAAATACAGGTATTCATCTGGTGGAACTTGCCTCCAGCTAAAGGAAATAATGCAGTATGAGTAATCAAATGGAATGAAGCCCAGGAAACAGACCATTCTTCTGAAGTAAGGCAGCAAGTCATTAGATAAAAAGATTTTGTGTCCTTCTCAGAAATGCTACTAACCAGCTTCATCCAGTTTCTAAAGATGAATTTAACTTTGAACTTAACTAAATGTTGGCCAGAGCAATATGTTCAATGATGCCAGGAGCAAGAGGTTTTTAATACCATCACCCCAAATAATATCTAACCAAAAGGATCAGTTAGTCCATAGACCTGGCATTCCTAACAGTCTTCTTTACCTAAACTCTGCAGTCTTTGTTCATATTTAGTGCTTAAACTGGGTGAGAAAGTCATATGCAAAATGAGGCGAAAAGAAGGACTCGTGAGGTTGTCTTGCTGCCATCAGTTATTTGGCAGGTTAGTGAGTGTGGAAACCAGGGCAATATTTACAGGAGAAATGAGAGCATCTAAACTGCCATATGGATAGTAGCAATAAGCAGACAGCAAAGCAGGATACTCTGTTACATCCTTAGATTTGTTACCGAATTCCTTGCTGTTCTTTCCCAACAGATTTTGTATGCGAGGCAGTTTTGATCAAGTCATCAATCTTGAGTGCTTTTCCTGAGCATTTATCATTCTGTAGGCCTGGGGATGAACAACTGTCCGTTTTTAGCCTGATAGGGAAACTTAAATATCCCTGCTTTTCTTTACCATCACCCATTTTCCCTGCTTCTCACAAATGGAACAAAAAATGAAACCAAGCACATATTAACTTTACAGATAGACACAGAAATCTGAGGCTTTCTTTCTCACAACAGGAAATTTCAAAACTAATCATCTCATGTATGAATTTTATAGAGCCACCATTGCTCATTCTTGTGAGTTGCCCTATTCCCTTAGATTGAAATTGACCAATGAATCTCCAAAAGCGACTAAGTTTAAATTTTGAACTTCTAGTCTGTGTTGGGCAAAATATCAGGAAAAGAGTTGGCATGCTGGCAGCTAAATATCTTTGAAGGGAGAAAAAGGAGGCTGGCCCATTAGAGCCATCTTTCCAGGAGGTTTTTTGCTCCTTCTCTCTGTAAATTGCAGCTGGAGTTGTTCTGGCAACACTAATGGAATTAGGATCTGAAAGCTCTTGATGAATTATAGCAGGCAGGCTCAGGCAGCGGGAGATCTGCTGCTGGTCTGACTGGCAGTGCATCTTTTCCAGAGCGGTCATTGTCCTTATCTCTATAAACAGAGATGATAAATAGAAATTATTTACACTGACGGATGAGGATAGCATCTTTTCTTGATGTCTCATGAACCCCTTTTGCTTTTAGAATAAATCTTAGCAGTCAGGAATAACTAAGCATAAAATAAAGGCACAGAAGGCTGACATCTCTAAACAACAATTATCAGATTCCTTTTTGCAATAAGCAGAAGGCTTTTTCATGTATCTAGAAGTCTGTTTAATATTTCATGGACTCCTGAATTATTCACAGGTTAGAGTGCTCAACTGTTACTGTCATTTAAAGAGCAAGTGCCCAGCAGGAGTGTTGCATGGGACTTTGTAGATCACGTCAAAGCATAACATTTGGTTCATTAAAGAAGTGTTACACTTCCGAAGGTAACAGCATCCAATTTATACTCTGTTAATCCTGGCCTGGGTAATAAAAGACACGATGAGATTGCTTGTTTTGATCCTTCTCTATCTGCTCAGTAAAACTTTTCACCATCTGACAACAAATCTGGGATCCCATGTCACCTGGTACAGTTCCAAGAAAATCTGTGAACTCTGTTAGATGGAGAAACTTTCATTTTTTTCTTGCTAAGGAAGCTATCCAGTCTGACTGCTCAAGAGACTGCTGCTCTCATTCCCAAGGCCAGAGACTTTCACTGCTGGAACGGAAGCCCCTTCAGAGCAGGAGGCTCTAGTGACCCAATGGGTCCCCACTTGACTCCCCACACACTCCATTCAGACCAGATTTCCTCACTGTTTCAACCCCAGGTTTCCCATGGCAAAGACTCAGATCGGTCTCGTTCCATAAAGCCATTTATTCACAGTGCAGTAACACAGAAACAGCCCGAGCTGGTGCCTCTGGGGAGGATCCCCAACCAAGGAACCTCACGGCTTTTATACCCTCACAGTCTCTGGAAATCTCCTCTTCCTCCCGAGTCTTTGGCTCCTGTCACCCTCTCTGTGTCCACCCACCTCACTGGCTCACTGGTTTTCATCTCCTTTGTTATCCAAAAGGCCACAATTCCCAGCTCTCCTGTGTTTCTCAGTGTCCATTCACCTGGCTGGTGTCACCCACCATTGTGCCTTCTGTTATCCCAAAGGCTGGCAGTTCACAGCCTCCCTTCTCAGGCTCCCACCTGGAGCTCTGCATTTCAGTCTGCATCTCAGTCTGCAGCTTGTGAGCCCGGCTGCTTGGACCCCATGTATTCCTCAACACTCTGCAGTCATGGATAACTAAGGCAGTATGTTTAGTTGTGAGGGTAGTTTCTAACGCTGCTCAGCCTTCCGGAAATGGTATCCATAAATAGAACATCTAGGGCTTGACATTGGTGTAAATCAGGGCAACTCCCCAAACTTTGTCAGAAACTGGGATCTAGTTTTTTGCCTCCTAAGAAAATGTTATCCCTGATCTTCTCATTTTCTCAAGCTTTCCCTGCTCCAACAAAGTGAAGGTAATAAAATTAAGTTCCCTAGTTTATTTTTGGTTTTGGGTGTCTGCTTGAATTCCTTGAAGTTTCTTAGAAAGCACTTCTGGTAATAAAGCGGGAAAATCAAAACTGAGGAAGAGGAGGAAGGAAGTTTTCTTTACTTAAATGCCTCTTTGGCAAGGACTGTCTTTCCTATTCTGCATTTTCTAAGCACCATTTACTACTGGATAGTGATTTGTGCAGTTCCTCAGTCCCATCAGTAATTTAAATAATTTAAACACAGTGAAAGCTTGATCTGTTTTTTCTATGAAGTGCCCATCCTCCATCTGCTCCTGCTTCGTGGGGCCCGTTGACTCTGGTGCCTTGTAAGGACATGTGTCCTAAAGAACCTGGTGGCAGTGGATGGCCACACTGGTGCAGTGGCTGTGCCCAAACCACCATCCCAACCTTTCCCCAGGCACGACTCACCCATTTGGAGAGGGCTAAGGGAAAGCATCCCCCAGCTCTTTCCTAGTTGTTCTTGGGATGTTGGGGCTGTGGGGAGGAAGCAGCTGTGCTGGGGCTCCCCAGAGCAGCGGGCTGGCAGCCTTTGGGCTTGCTCTGCCAGCAAGAGCTTTGCTGAGGCCTTCTTGAACTCTTTGTCTTTAATAGGAGTGAGGGGAAAAAAATAAAGGCTTGTCATGCAAAAATTGTATTAGCTTGCTGTTGGTCATGCTGATAGGGAACTCAAAAAGGATACAGTAAAGTTGCTTAGGAATTTCTTATGAGGTGTTAACCAAGATCTTTCACAAGAGAGAGAAGGATGTGTATAAGCCAGGATGAGCCTTTCCATTTATATGCTCAAAAGAAACTGCACATTGTTTAGTACTGATTTTCCTCAAGAGAGGGAGTTTAATTCTCTGTTTTATGGACAGATTTCTCTCCAAACAGTAAAATTTTATTACTCCGTTTTACAACACAAGCTGTCATATACTTTCTATAAATGTAGAGCATATGTGGAGAAGGGGAACACCTCGAGTAGCCTTTGCAAAACAGGGAGAATTACTGCAGTGTTGCTCACAGAGTCCTGAAAGGAGAATCCTCTTTAGAAACATCAGAAAGATGGGGAAATGGAGGCATTAGAGTCCATCGATCTTCAGCTAATGTCCAGGAACCATTCCTGTGCGTATTTGCACTTGCCAGCTGACCCTGCTCCCTGCTTCAAAAGCACTGATTTCTTTCAGTCCCCAGAGCTGTTCTTTATTTTTTAAAGCTGCTGTGCTGACTCTTCAAAAGGTGATGGATTTCTGTTTGATGAATGGCAGAGTTATCTATCCATGTCTGTTAATTACATGGAAAAATTTCTCCAGGACATGTTTTCAGAGTTGTAACACCATTATTTCTTGCTCTGTGTCTGTAAGGTCTTGAATGGAAGGAAAGCACACTGTTCTGATTTCAGGCGGTTCAGGTATTTGTTTTCATTTTGGGGTGCAGGGACTTCCTCAGGTTGTGTGTTTGTTTCATAGGTAAGACCTGCTGAAATAGTTACAATTTGGCATTTATCTCTGTGAGAATTAGTTCCCTTAAGCACTTTCTGCACTGGAGCAGAGAGGCTAATACCATGCTTCTGACAGAGGGTTATTTTTACATAATTATTTGCCCAGCCCCCCAGTAACATGATATCAGGAAACAAGAATGATATTATGACACTGTGCTAAGTGAACTCCAGTCAAAAAACTAAGAGGACTTTGTTGGGATTAGAAACTTGATACAGTCTTTTCCTTTGTCACTGAAGTATGTTTTCCAGCAGATAGATGTGTTGGATTTTTCCAGCAGTGAGGTACGTGACTAACTGGGGTCTCAGGATAGCCATGTTTCAGAGAAATGAAATGTGTGATAGGTTGAAAAGACAAGGAAAGAGGGTGCATTGTATGTCACAGCAGGAAATGGCCCAGCCCTGCAACTGGGTGAAGAGCCCGCAGGGCTTCTCCGGCCCCCATGTCAACATCTCTCCCACAGTTTTGAGCACATACTTGGACCTCAGCAGCAATCAGCCAGGAAAATACTGCAAGATAAATATTATGGAGTTTTATACAGCTGTCATTCATGAAGCACAGATTTGCTCCTAGTCTTTTTTACCTCTGCTCACATTTTGATCATGAGGCTAAAGCATGGGATGCAGCCTGCTTGTCTCAGGCACCTCATTTATCTCCAAATGGAAGATGCCAGGTGAGTCAATCCTTCTAAAGTAGATCCCCAAGTTTCCATGCCGGGGTCATGGAAAACTGGCTTTCTCCTGTCAGCCTCCTGCAGAAGGGTCACTGGGCTTTGGCCACTCTCCTGTGTTCTCGGAGGAGCAGGAATCCTTCCTGGAATCTTCCACAGGAAATTACCTCTATTTCACATAGGGGAACATGGATATGTGGTCTGGGAACATCTGCCTGCCAGATACATGGCAGTCAAGTGTTCAGGCTGAATTGTTGTGTCTCACCTGAAGTGTATATGACTTCCAGTTGTTCCCAGTGCTAGGTTCTGTCAGAGGTACCCAGTGATGGGGAACCTTGCTCTGCACCAGAGGCTGGGGTATGAGCTGCAACCATGAACAAAGTGGGGGTTTTCTCTGTAAAATGTTTTGGACAACCCAGGTGCTTCCCATAGGAAGAGTTGTCTGGTCTGTGCTTTGTATTGGCATGTCTGGATTAATGCCGCACCTTATTTCAGCTTTTGGTGGTGGAAGGTGAACAAGGTGCCTGTATTAAGAGCTGTTTCTGCTCTTCTTTCTGCTTCCCAGGGATATGAAGCTGGATGGTGGACGCCAGTGCCATTCTGCTGGAGTGTGTCTGAAAGAGATAATTGGTCTTGAAGGTGTGGAGCTCGGAGCAGATGGGAAGGTGGGGATGCTTCAGTTCCTACTCCCTTAGATTTTATGTAATAAGGGGAAAAAATAGCTTAACTAATAACAAGCGCAAATAGAACACGCAGTGTAACACAGTAGTTAAAGCACGATATGTGCAACTGTAAATAAGCTTAGCAGAAATTCATGAGCACTGCCCAAGCTGTCAATGCGGACAACTCTGTATCCTTGAAGAAATTTGCCTCTGGCAATATCTGAGCGTGTAAAGCATTACTGAGTTACACAGCCTGCCCCTGGCTTTAGCAGGAGGTATCACTATTGTCAGAAGCTTGAGAATAATTTCTGATGAGAGTTGTAGCTGTAATTCTGTTTGCTTTCAATTGTGCTTAATAAAATTTTGCTTAATAATATATTTTTCCAAAGAGCAGGAAGACAGTGGCACAGATCTGATGAGTCTTTCAAAATCCAGGTGCTCATTCACTTGAATAGAATAAGCAAATACAAATCTTTAGAGAAGTGATCCACTTTAAAGAAATATGTAGCAGTGAGACAGTTTTAGTCATAGAAGAAAACATTTCTTCCTGGAAGCTTGATTTACTTTCTACAGTTCAGTTTACTCAGTCTGCTGTCATATATGGATTTAAAGGCCCTGGGTCAATGCTGCTACACATGTTGTGCTCACCTAACCAGGTGTCAGGCCAGACTACAGGCTGTAAATTCCTGAGGACTATCTGTCTGCTTATAAATAATGAAAGCTCACATGTTTTATTTGATACCTGTTCCGACCTCCTCGTAAACCAGTCTAGAGTCTCAAACTCATTTTTTTCTTCAATGCAATGTTATTGTTGGAAAATAAGCCAGTGAAAAGCAAGGCATAGCTTTTTTTTGGCCAGGGGTACAAGCAGAGAATCAGAAAATAGTTTTGTCACAAGTTACTCATTCACACTTAGTCCGTATTGGGAGCAGTAAATGATCTCCCGCAGCCATTGCTGTAAACTGGAGCTCACTTATTACATCAATAAGATTCTGCCAGACAAAGTGAGAAAATGCTTCATTTTAGCAATGTTTAAGTGATTTGCCTCTGGCAGCTTTGTGCTGAGGGACCCATATGATGATGCTAGTTCAGTAAAGAAGCTGCTGCAACGTGCTACAGAGAAGGCCCACTGGAGAAAACCTGCCCAAACTGACATATTTTTAAATCTGACCCTTGAGTAGGATTTTGTAAATCCAGTATATTAGAGCGTGTGTGTGTGTGTGTGTGTGTGTTTGTTTTGCTGAAGAATTAATGCCTTTGCGAAGGCATTTTTTGCATGGATAAACTGACTGCACTGAAGGAAATGTAGGTGACTGGTTTTTATTCATCTGTGCCTAACTACTAAATCCAGAAGGTCCTCCATTAATTTAGCTTCTCTTGCTTCCAGCTGGAATGCACCAAAGGCACTCCACTGCATCCAAGCTGGGCTGAAAGTAACTGCCTGTCCATTCTGACTCTTTTTTTTATTTTAGACGGTTTCTTATACACAGTTCCTATTTCCCACCAATGCTCTGGGAACTCGGAGGAACACGATAGATTCCACCTCATCTTTCTCCCAATTTCGCAATGCAAGCCATCGTAGCCTTTCTTTGGGAAGAGCTAACAGCACCCAGGGGAGCATTGATGCAGGTAACTTCTCAAATAGCTTGTTTTAATATCCTTGGGTACCCTGATGGTAGGCAGTTATTGCAAAGGGCTGACGTGTTTTAGTCCCCCCATTAGCTTAAATAATGTAAAATACAGTCTTGTGTTGTGGGTGAAACACAGTTTATTCCATATTTGCTTTGAAAGCTTGCTTGTGGAGGATGGAAAGTTAAATAAACAAGCACGTTGGTTGTGTTGATAGCCCCGATGGCACCCGGCATGCCTCCTCCTGTCATCAGCATTGTTTGTTCCTCCTGCATGAGGCTTGTCATTACCTTCCTTTGCCATGGAAAATTTACAGTGGCAACACAGTAGTCATAAGCTGAAGGTGTAAATTCCACTTGTGACCTTTGTTAGGCTGGAAAGGACTGTGTTTACAAAACCGGACACAAAACATAAGCCAAAGCACTATATGCTTAAGATATTTTGGCATGACAAATGAAACAAATCAAAACATCTTGAAAACTTGTTGCTGGGAATAAAAGTCATTGTGGAGCTTTATATAATTCTGCAGTTCTCTAAGCTCTAAATTCACATTTACCAGGTAATTAATAAGCTCTAGGTCCTCTATATCTTGGCAAGTCACATTAGTGTAGAAATACTTAGACTTGTCAAGAATTAGAGCAGTGTTTCATCTCTTTAAAAAATCTTGAATGGAGATAATATTGTGCATTTTCCTTCTGTTAAGTCCAGCGATTTCTTGATGTAATGAATTCCTTTCAGAAGTCTATATCTGTAAACTGTTGTTTTCTAGGTAGCGACCTGGGAGACTTCGTTGAATACGACCCAAATCTTTTAGATGATCCCCAGTGGCCATGTGGCAAACATAAGCGGGTTTTAATATTTCCTTCATATATGGTAAGTGATTCTGGGTAGGACAGAGAAATTCTGGTAACAAAATTCTGGAGGTCGAGATTTCGTTTGGCCGTATTTTTTAATATACTAATAAGAGCTGTTCGGAATGCTTTGTTCTAACTGACAGTTACTTCTCAAGACATGTTAAAACAAACTCATGGAGGTATTACAAAAGCAAACACTTTTATTACCACTGTATTACATAAATGCTTTAGATGAAAGGCTTGTTCAAACAATGCATTCATTCTCTGGCATTCAGAGGAAAATTTATACTTCCTCAACCTGGCATCTATTACCAAATACAAGGATGCCCACTGGGGTTTTTCTGAAGTCATGAAGCTATGCCATGTTTCGATGCTAATCATTCACTCCTCTGAACAGCTTTGTTTTTGGTATTTATTTCACCATGGGATAGTCCTTTCTTTAATTGCAGCAATTGCAAGAAGAGTCTGTATATTTCTCACTATATCCAAACCCTTAACGATACAGACACGTAACTGTTCCTTGGTCTGTGCTCTGACTCAATGTTTTCTGTGGTGAGAGACTTCTATAGCCTTTTTTTTGGTTGCTCCAAGTCTGTAGCTTATTTTGGCAGGACTGTTGCAAGATGCAGTGCAGTCATACACGTGTGAGCATGTATCTGTCTGGATTATACATCCACAGTAGTAGTAAGCAGTAGGGAAAAGAAAAGGTGGTTTTTTTCCCCAAAGTGGTGACCTACTATTCTTATCTATATCCAGATATGATAGGATTTGAAACACTGAAGTCTAAAGTGTTGTCCATGTTCTTGTTTAATTTGGAATAGAAGACATTATTTAAGAAACTGCTAATGTATGTAAGGATACAGCCTTTGTATGCTCTCATCTGTCCCCCACCCTGGGGTAATTTGGCTCTTGGGTGCTCCTTCTTCAAAATAAGCTCTAAGTGTGTCATGTAGATTGAAGATTATCTCCTTGCTAGCAGGAATGTTCTGTCTGTTGCACACAGAGGCTTAGTTAAGTTCTAAGGCTGTGTTTATGCTAGATTTTCAAATGGGAAGTCCAGAATATTCTCTGCTTACTTGCTACCAGTTTCCCGTTAAGGATTGGTGAGTTATTTTTTGGCTGCCAACCCACAAAGTGACAACCTTTTTTAGCAGCTACATCTGTGTGGGAAAATATTTGTCAGGTTTTGATATGGTTACTGTCACAGACAGAGAACTGTCTTCCCTCAAGGCGAAAGACATTGTTAGCCAACATCCAAAGGGAACATAGGTCTAGTAGTCACGGCTGTGTTTCTGACTTTCCTCTGGCTGCGAATTAGTGGCAGGCAGTACAGGTTCCCTAGGATCACCTGAGATCTTTGATCCCTTTTTAACTTGATGTTGTCAAGGATGTGGTTAAATGAGTCAAAATGGGGCAGCCAGGATGTACAGATGGCATCCTGCAAGGGAGTTCTCCATCCAGGAGTGGGTATTGAGTGCCATTCTTCTCCATGTGCTGGTTGACCATAGCATTTCGAAGTCTTATATTTGTACTTTCATTGTAAAAAGGAGCTGCTGGAGGATTTAACAGGGGTATGAGTAGATGCCCTAAAGGTGAAAAATGGACTTCAAGGACAGTTGTTAAAATCAATATCATTGTTTATCTAGAATATATTTGCATTGACAGGGATCTCCCTGCTTTTTAATTTCCTCTAGGGGTTAATTACTGCTGTGTCTGGAATAATGTCTTATTTGACAGTTGAGGTTTTTTTTCCTGAATTTACCTTCCAGGCATCACTTCTTCAGCATTGCCTGAGGGTCTGTGGGATCTCTGTTTCTGAGGGCAGACACTAATCTAAGAAAGGGTTGAAGGATGTTGTGCTCTGTTTCTTTTGTTGAGGGGAATCACAGGCAGGTGCCAAGGGCTCTCTCTGCCAGGGTTTTGCCTGCCCACAGCTGACTGTGATGCTGTGCAGGAGCTGCACAACTTTGCAAGAAACTGAGGGGTGGGTGGTTGTTCTGCAGTGCTCAGCTGAAAGATTACACAAGGTGTTTCCTTCAGCCAAGAGAATGGAGAAAAAGTAGTGCTGGATTGTCCTGGGAGTTTGCAGGTTAAATGGGAGTTTTCAGTTTGGGCAAGGGCTTATGCATAGAGCTAGTGAATGTAAGGCCATATTGGCCGTGTAGGAGACTTTACTCATATCTGTTTTAGACTTTCCTGACTCCACTGGCATTCCATCTCCCTCTCCCTGCAGTTCACATCAGTATGAGCAGGAGCGTAATAGGCTTATAATTTCAAGTCATTTTCTTCCACCCACCAAATACAAAAATCGGCTCACACTGCAGTTACAGCAAATTGCAGTCTAGGGCCAGCGAGAGATCTGTGGTCTTTTCCTGACCATGCACAGCCACTGCAGCAGTGCCAGACCTCTGCCAAATGCCTGCAGAGGCCGGGAGCAGCCGCTGGTCCTGGGTGGAACGTGGCTGGAATTGCTGCCTCTCGCAAGTGCCGGAGCAGCTGAGAGCGGCTCTGATGTCAGCGCCCGGCATTTTGTTGTGCATGGAGAGCTGCACCTTGTAATTAGAGTTTCATTACTTGGCCGGGATTTAGCATTAATGCTTGACAGCTGCAAGCATGTAGATATTCCCCTCACCCCTCCTTAAGGATGTCAGAGCAATTAATGGGGGGAAGGTGTGGAAGAGGAGTGGATGCTGGGCTGCAGCACTGCCTGGGGGATAGAGCTGCATGCAGTGATATTACTCCCATGAGCCTGGCTTGGGCTTTGCAGGCCAGGATTTCTCCACTGGGAAAGCTCTGTTGAGGTCTGTCTGAATGCTGCATCCGTAAACACTGCAGGCTTTATCCCGAGGCATAAGACAGACAAAATGTGTGGTCCGGCTTGGAGTTAACTCCGAAATACGTGCAACTAGCACTCTATGTGCTCAATTTTTGTGGAGCCTGAGTTTATCATCACTGACATTGACTTCATAGTCTTTTAATTTTACTGAGCTGAATTAGCCCTGACTCTTGGAGAGAAGTGTTAGCTACAAGTCCTCAGCTGTTTTCAAGGAGAAGCTGAGCTTCCTCCTTGAAGATAACTCTGGGGAAGGAGAAGTGCTTTTCGTTAGGCCCTTTTTTTTTTTTTTTTTTTTTTTTTTTTTTGTAGTGAAGTTCCAGGCTTAATAGAGCATACACTTCCCTGTTGCATTTCTAAAAGTAATACCCACAAATTGCCTGTCAGGGGACAATTCTGAAAGTATTCCTCAGTACTTTCCCAATAGAAACTCTATGGCTTCTGTTAATTGTATTAGTTGTATTTAAACTCTGGTCTGCCCTGGAGAAATTATTTAATTTTGTGTTGTCTTTGTAGGAGAGTCCGCAATGCCTGCTGCAATGTAAACAGTAAGAGGTAGAAAAAATTCATGCTGGGGGGGGAAGGGAAACATCATGTCATGGTTAACAGATGTCTTCCTGGCTGATACTGCTAAAACAGGAATTCGTGCAGATTTTTAAATCTCTCTAGAACAGGAACTTTATCTACCAGACTAAGCATTAATTTCTTTCCTTGAATCTCATGTTGACTAGCATATGTACGGACTCATCAATGCCCCCCTGGTCTCTCTGCATTCTTCCCAGCAGAAGCTCCTTCTGTGCTCAACTAGAAAACTCATTCTCAACAGGCTTGAGACTGATCCTGCAGTCCTGCTTTTGTTGGTAACACGGAAACACAGGAGCATGTTAGCTGGTCACTGTGTGCTGCCAAATCTTGCAGCAAAAGAAGAAAAGCCCAGATCAGCAGCACATTGACTTTGAGTGACCTTTCTGTAGTCGCAGCCCTGAAATATCCATCTGTCTGTGCTCAAGGGATACACGTGGAATTAGGTTTGGGTACTGAACTACAGTGTCAGTGTGTTGGTTTAAGTTTTTAAAAATAAATTGACATCTCCACACCACTAATAAGAAAAGCACGTCACAAAAGTCTGCAGAGCTGTTGCAGTGCCAGCCTGCACTTGCCAGGTACCGTGTTAGCAGCAAGCACAGCCGGGCTGCATTATTTAATATTAGTCCTCCGGTGTGATTTTAAAATCAGAACTGCTTGCTGCCCAGGCCTTTGGTCTAACAAAAGCCCTGCATGATGATATAATGCATTTGGTTTCTCGTTCCCCCGTTCTGTCTTTCACAAGGAGCACCAAGGTCAGGCAGACTCCACTACAGCCAGCGTCCTTCAGCGCTGTCACCCTATTCTTCGAGCCACTTCCGTAGCTGTGTATTAAGTATCGCAAACTGCTTTTTTATCAGCTGACCTTGTACCCAGAAGTCTCAGGGAGCAGAGGATAGCAGTCGTAGATAATCATATTTAAATCTTGTGCTCTATGCATTTGATGCTATATTTGGCTGAGACTCCAATAGACAACTATTTTGAGAATAGCTCCGAAGTGTTAACAATATAAAAGAAACTGGTGTTCTTCCATCTACTTAATTTCAAAGAGGCAGTTTTGAGACTATTTGCCTTGTGAAATTCAAAATCTTTCAGTTTAAGGACCTTGAATGTTAACAACTTTGTAACAACTGAAACATCTTATTTTAGTCTATCTTTTCCTTTTTTAGAATTTTAATAATAATTCAGAATCACTCCCATTTCCCATCACAGTTTAAAGTCCCTTCTCTATCAGGATTTCCCATATATATGCATCATAAGCCATATGTATATGAATTAGGTTACTGGCAGTTGATAGGTACATAGCTGGTCACCTATGGGGGGATGCATTAAAGTAGGCAGAGAGTGCAGAGTCATTGACTTCTTTTCACTTCTTGTGTGGCTGAGAATTTATCAGTGACCTCCCGAAAGTCTGTTTCAGGTATCAGTCGTCTGTCTGTTCTCTGTGAAGTAGATTTATCAGGAGTACACAGTAACAACAGCTGAACAGAGCCTATCATACATCTTTCATTTTACTCACCTATTTTATTTTGATTTTATCCTTCTTAAGCTAAGAGATAGAGGCATCCAAGGCTAAATCATCTTTTACTGGTTGCATGCCAAAGTAGGATTTATTTTCAACAATATTTCATCCTGCCAGTCTTTCCAACCATTTCAGGCATCCTCTCTCCTCCTATATTTATGAAACTATATATACAGCTTTCCTATGAGAAAGCAGCTGCTTGAAAACTCTTGTGAATAACACACGAACTGAGCTCCAAGTTCAAAACTGCCAGCCATGCAAAAAGTGTGCAGAGTAGAGACTTGGGCCGAAGCGTTTATCACGCTGTCGAGGCATCTGTCAGCTACCATACATCAGGGCTTTCACTTGTCTTGTGCAGCTTCCATTGCCAAACTAAAATATACATACACAGATTTGTATACAGAGAACGTAACAGAGCCCACGAAGGAGTATTGCTGAATGCTGAACTGAAATGTGTTCTGTGCAAATAAGCTGTGAGAAACAAGACAGACGGCTCTGGATGACAGAAGTTTAAAACATTGGAGATTAGACTATGAGAGAGACAGTTTAGTAGTTCCCAGTGCCTTGTTCATGTGTCTGACAGCTCTGGGAGTACAGAGTGCCTGCCTGGTAGGGAATAATGTTATGTATAAGAAAGCATGTTTGGATAGAGAAAAGCTGTGCACCGTTAAGGGAAATATTTGGAAACCCTTCATAAAATTTGAAGCATTGGTATTGATCAGAGCCCTGACACAGACAATACCAGAATTGTCCTGGACAGACAGTCATGTATTTTTCTTCACATGGCAGCTTCATTTGGAACACACAAGCAACTCAAGTGCAGTGACTTGGCCTAAAACAGAAGAGAAGCGTAAATGCTGAGCAGGAAGCAGGCGGAGAAGGATGACACTGTGTCCAAGCCCTCCCCTGTCAGATCCCAGCTGGTTCTCATGGGGCTCTCGACCACCACCAAGCTTTCCTCCGCTCCCTTACTCGTGGCAGGGGCAGCTGTGGGGTTTGCTGCTCAGTGCCAGGCTGTTTGCAGCGTGCATGGGATGCCCTGGGCAGGATCAGGGTTGGGGACCAGGGTTTCTCTGTAGCCTCGTGAGTGTTGTGCCCCAACAACAGAGGTACTCACGTGCCTGGTCAGAAACCATTTGAAAGAGTGACTGATTCAATCACTCAACAGATGCTAATCGAGCATTGATTTTAAATTACCTCTCAGCAGATATTCTTTAAGGGTGTTTTCTGCCTGCCTCTCTGCTGGGCAGGGTCCTGCATGCATAGGATGCATTTCTGTAGGTACCAGCTGGACAAGCAGCATCCCGTTGCTCAAAGTCTGGCTTCTGAAGCAGCTATGAAGGAAAAAAAATCAAGGGGCAAAAGAAGAACTTGCACAAATCCATTTCTTGAGAATAAGGGCAGTTAGCTGAGCACTCCAGCATGGCACTGACAAGATGAGACAGCTGCCTTAGAGCCAGTGTGTTCAAACATGCTGCCGTTATCCTGTTACGTGAATCAAAACCAGCATACACCAGCTTTCATCTGGATTTCATTATTGTGATTTATATCGTAGAGACTGTTGTCTTGCAGGAAGCGGCAGTATTCAGAGTTGGAGAAGGGGAGATTCTTATCAACAGGACAAAATTGACAAATCTCCATGTTTAAAAATAACTGTACCTCTTTACTGTTCTCAGTTTTAAGCTGTCTGCTTAGTCTCAAGCCTCTGAGCACTTTGCTTTAAATGAATTTTTTAAAAAGAGCTTTTCTCCTTCCAAAGCGAATTTAGCTGAATTCTGGCAAACCTCCCACAGGCTGGAGGAGTCCCAGGTAAAACAAGTCGGTGCCTGCAGAGAAGCCATGGGGAAAGGTGCATCCCAGGGGGCTGCTGCTGCTGCTGCTGCTGTGCGGCAGAGCCCAGGGCTTGCTCCCCCTCTGCACAGTGGCCCCCAGAGCTGGAGTCATGCTGACTTGTTAGACGTGAAAACAGCTGAAACTCACTGTCTGGCACAACTTGTGTGCAATCCTTCAGCTGAGCCTGGAGGATGGACAGGCCCCCCCTCAGCTGCTGTGCCCTTTCTTTTGGGAAGTGGTTTCTGTTGTGCACACAAGCAAGAGAAGAAGATAACGTGGAGAGAGCTAAAGGCAAGTTAATTAAGATAAAACTACGAGCTCTGTGGTAATGAAGAACAAACAGTGGGCAGTTAGGTTTGTAGTGAAGCATGAAATAGGGTGTCAGGTAGCTTTGCACAGTAACACTGAGCTCACTATTTCTAGGATTGCCCAAGACATCCAGAAAATACTGGTAGTAAGTAAAATCATCTTTACATTTAATAGGATGTATCTGGTTAGTGTCTCTTGACTCTGTAAGCAAGAGCAGCATGGGCCCATGTTTCTTACCATGAGTAGCAGACAGCAGTGGTCTACCTTAGATGTGTCTTGTTTTAGGGTCCTCTTGTAGCAGTACTGAGAGGAAGCCTTTTAACACATAAAACTCCCAGCACATCTGTACATCAGCAGCACTCAACTTGCTGATGATCCTTTGGCAACAATACCAAGGAGTAGGCAGGCAGGCTGCAACAATCCAGGGAAAGGAAGGAAAGGAGTAGTTGTTAAGATCTTAATTCTTCTGCTTTAGAGGGCTGAGCGCTGCCAGGTGAGAAGCTGTCGGCAGTGAAGAGCCAGGCTGCACAACGTGTACATACATCCTTCCAACCTCAGCAGGGTTAAAACCAGGCAGACCCACACATTCCATTGAAGGCTTTCCCACTGATCCCAGCTAGGGCAAGGCTTCTCCTCCCTGTCTTTTCCTCTCTTCTTTTTATTCAGGTGTGGCAGCACATTGCCTGCTTCAGCATCAAGGCAGCTTATGAATTTTTAACCTCAGGGGCACTGCACTGTCTGCCTGAACGTGCAGTCAAACTCATACACGTGCAGGGAAGCAGGTGTGGCTGAAGAGTGTTGATGTGGCAGAATGGTGCATGTTTTAAAACATGTGCATGACCATAACAACACCCCGTGGCAAAAACTTGGTTTTTTCCTCTCTATTGCAGTATGTTGGCCTCAAATACTGCTGGGCACTATTCAGGGGAAAACACATGTTCTGCTCTGTTTTAAATTCCTATAATTCCTAATAATTCGGTACCGTATCTCCTAAATAAAGTGCAGGGAAAGTTAGGGCTATTTTACTCTCCTTCATGCTTATTTTGGATACAGAGAACAACATGATTGGATAAAGGGAATTGTCTGCTTTCTCTCTAGAGCCATTGCACTTTGTATTCCCCAAGCCCTTCCATATATTATTTTAATGATTGAAGAATAACTTGAAAATATATTCAGTCAGTCTTTTTGGCTGATTTTGATTCCCATGAGGCTGTATTACAGCAGAGCTCCACCTTCTATAAAGACATAGCATGCAGCGAGGGTTTTCCCTGCCTCTTTCCACCTCTTGTTGTTTGGTGTTAACAGCCCTTTGCCATAAGACAGCTTAATCAAAACCAGAAATTAGAAGGGAAATACTATTTTACGAGCAGGAGAATGCACTGCACTATACACTGCTGCTCTCTTACATGCTTGAAGCTGGCAGGGAGCTAGATGCCTGGAGACCAGGCTGTCCCCCAGGTGCCCAAGCTGGGGCTCCTCTCCACTTCTGTTCAATGGGCAAAACTGCCAAAGCTTAGAAGAGAATGGACACATTCTCAAAATAAAGGTTGGTTCGTTGTTGAGCTGATAGATGTTGGCCAGGTGAATGGTGGCAGAGGATTTGGGCAAAGTGCTACCTGAACAAAGACTGAGGGAACGAGAGAAGTGCTGGGCACCCACAGGTGCAGATGCTGTGTTGGCCAGGAGAACCCTCTGCAACTTGGAGAGATTCCTTAGGTTGTAACAAAAAGGAATAGGAAGCTAAAGGAAATAGACTGTACTCTTTGAATGTTGTCCTGGCTTTTTTGTCCACTTACTGCCTAACTTACCACAGCATTACTGCCTTCCACTCTACTGAATGACCTGCCATATAAGCTAATTACTTATTTTATCATAAATGTATGCTACAGCAGTCAAGAGTTTATACCAGTGGTTTCTTTGAAGAATCAATTTGAGAGAAACTCAAAATGTCTCAGAACCACATGGAGGTATGCTCCAAAATCTGATCATCATATCAGTTATTGTGATGAATTTTTTTTGTTTTACGAGACTTCTCAGGTAGGTTTCATCCAGCCACATTTTTCTTAAACTCACTCTTAGCAATACTTGGAGGATGCTAATGAGGTATGTATTGTTCAAGGCTTGTGCTGAACAGGTCACTGCTTTTGTCAGTCACAAATAAATAATTCCCTTAGTTCAGACTTGATTTTCCTGTCTACTGAAAGCATTGGGACTGACTGGCACTTGTTTGGTATTCCTTGCTTCTGGGAATCGAGTGGTCTCCTTTGTTACAAACTAAAAGAGTAATTCTCTCTTGACATGTTACAGACCACGGTCATAGACTACGTGAAGCCATCAGATCTCAAGAAGGACATGAATGAGACCTTTAAGGAGAAGTTCCCTCACATCAAGCTAACCCTCAGTAAAATAAGAAGGTATGTTGCAAAGCTCGACAAGGCTGCAACGTGATGCAGCTGTCTCACATGTCAGTGCAATTCCTGCTGTACATGAGGGGAAGCACAGCACTGATCGATCTTCCAGGAGCAGTGACCAGCAGAGGTGCAGAGTAAGTCAGATGATTGCTTTGATTACTGGGATGAGTAAACAGGATAGAGGAATCTGCAAACATGCACTGGTCAGGTGTCAAACACACCGTCTAACGGGGTGAGGATGAGAGCTGGGCATGCACTATATTAAAATACCCAGAAAAATAACACAACAGAGTCCTAAGCTCACGGCACTTGGCTTAAAGAGACTGAGGAAAGAGAAGTGCTGACTTTTGTGCCTTGGCCAGAAGCAAAAAGAGTAGTTGGCTTCACTGCAGAGTTGTAATATTCCATCTCTGTTTCTGGTGTAACAGGCTAGACATATTGCTCCACTGAAGTAAAGATAATTTCATTTGACCCTAGCAGCCAGAAGGACATTGAACACACTCCTCTGTAACTAGTGCTGCAGTACATGGACAGAACTGTCAGTTTGGATTTGACCAACCATAACCAGCAGCAAAAGCTGCATTCAGAGCACCAGTAATCAAAACGTTGTTACTAAACAAATGGTATGCAGCACAGGACCTCTGATGAAATATTATTGCTAAAAATGTCAGAGCTTTTTTGGTTGCTTTTATACTTTGACATAACTGGCTGTTGTTGGGGGCAGTGAGGGGGAAGGGTGATGTAAAAATGTGCCATGATGTGTACCCCCAAAACAGCATAAAGATACCTGCCCAGTAAATTAAGTTTTCCCTTGCATTTGACTAAGGAGGAATCTCTGAAAGCACGGCTCTTAGGGTGAAATGAGAAATGCTTTAAAACTCATCTCACAGCATACTTGTCTGGTCTCTTTACTCAGCTTGAAGAGAGAAATGCGCAAGCTTGCTCAAGAAGAATGTGGTTTTGAAGAGCCCACAGTGGCCATGGCCTTTGTCTACTTTGAGAAGCTCGCTCTCAAGGGGAAGCTGAACAAGCAGAATAGAAAGCTTTGTGCTGGAGCTTGTGTTCTTTTAGCAGCCAAAATTGGCAGTGACCTCAGAAAACATGAAGTCAAGCATCTTATAGATGTACGTATCCATAGGTTTCCAGTGTTCATTCTACTTGAAGTGTCAGTGTGTGGTCTGTCCAAGCCTGTTTGTCAGTGGACATGCTGTTCTTTAGGCTTCCAGATGTACAGCCAGCTAAATATCTTTTTTTGTTACACATTTTTGTGGAAGAAGAAGTGATCAATGTCCCTGCAGAGGCGTGGGAAGCTTGTTTGATGGGATAGAAAGCTTTGGTGTCAGATACTGTGAGATTTGAGATGTATCTGACCATCATTCTTTTGCCTTGTCAACACAAGGCAAAAGATGAACCCTCAGGAAATTAATTTTGCTTTTAATTATGTTTTCAACAGTGTCCGTAAGGATTCTCCTTTGAGAATTAAATGCAGATACTATTTTCAGATGGAGTCCAGTAGACATTTGCATTTCTTTTAACAAGTTCAGCTTTTGGGCAAGAAAACCTAAGGAGGTGTTCCCATTAGAACACCTCACTCCAGATGTTTTTTGTAGAGTAAGCTGTTTGGTCTTCCACCTGTTTCACATGAAAGAGGTAACATGGGGGAGTGTTATGCCATAATCCTCTGCAAGCACCTAGGTACCAATCTGATTTAAAGCTACGGAAAGTTAGACTGGTGTCTGGGTATGTGGCTACAACCAACTCACTCAATGGCAGAGACATGGGATCATGGATGGGGGCAGGACTGGACTCATGCCCTCCTCCCACAGTCACAGATATGGGTTGACAGTCAGTTTGTTAGAAAGCCCTCTGAATAATCCCAAAAAAATCAGCCAAGTGGGATTTGGAAGATCTGGCCTCTCTTGCTAACTTGAAACATTGGTCCATCCATAAGACACATTGAACTTTGCAGTAGACCCAGTGGGCAGAGACGTAGCAAGCCAGGGAGATCCTAGAAGAGGATCAAGGGGGAAATATCCCTGAGTTGCCTACTTGCAGCATCCAAATCCAGTGAAAACAGCAGAGCGTATGGGAGGTTTAGTGCATTACGGCTCAAAACCAACTATAAAACCCATCTCATCCCCCTTGAGGTTAGCAGCTTCTATTACTCACTGTTCTTATGACACCTTCTGCCCCTAAGGTATTAAGATCAAATTGTGGCAAAAATAATTTCCCCAGTAGGGCGTTGTAGTGCAGTCTAATGCTGAAAGGAAAGCTAATGATTTCAAGCAGCACAGGAAATTTATGGACAATTACAAGATGCATGTCTTCCATTACACAAGTGATTTTGCTGTTTGCATGAAGCCAGGAATTTCCTGTTGTTGCAGTGGTAATCACTGTGGTTGTTAGAAGATGTATCTGCCGGCAGTGGAATGAGTAAAATGACAAACGTGTCAGAAATAGCATGGCCGGCTGAGCTCTATGAGTTCACCTTCACAGTAAGGATTTGGTACATCCAGTTCACACAGCTCTGATTTTCTAAACCTAGAGCCATGCAAGTTGATCAGGACAGAAGTTTAATAACAGCAGCATGCGTGTTTTGAATAATGTCATTTGTGGGAAAGCGCTGGAAAGGCAAACCCTCGTTCCATTTATTTTTAATTTATTTTTTCCTCCTTGGCTGTGGTTGCAGAAACTGGAAGAGAAGTTCCGGCTGAACAGGCGAGAGCTGATCGCCTTCGAGTTCCCGGTGCTGGTGGCCTTGGAGTTCGCTCTCCACCTTCCTGAGCACGAAGTGATGCCGCACTACAGACGCTTGGTGCAGAACTCCTAGCGCTGGTTGCCCTGCGGGGAAGGGGCTCCCGACTGTTCCCGCTTGGCTCTCCTGAGCCGCAGTTACTACTGGAAATGCAAAATCAGACTCCTAACACTTCGCTCTCTCTCTCTCCCCCCAAAACAGTTTTTCTGGCTACAGGAAACACTGCATCGACTCTCGGCTTTGACGAATTTATGTATCGTTACTTTCTCGAAGCAGGTGAAGACTGAGCTGTTGGTAAATAGTTCACATGCTGAAACTGGGTGGCAACTGACCCTACCTGTAGGGACTACAGCTATAAAAATAGGCAAAAATTAGAAGGGCAACCTCCATTACCACCCCTCTCTCCATCACACAAACCCTGGAAGCCCACTGAGTGCATTCTTGTAGCGCTTTTTCTACAGACCTGCTGCAAATTCCAAGAGGACTTCTTAAAGTGAAAAAGCTTTTAAAGAAGATATCTTCACTGTGTCAAAAAGAATGTGCCAATCTATTTTTGTATCAGCAATTGAAAGTGCACTTTTTCCTGTGGGGTATTTGTGTGTGTATCCGTGTGTGTGTGTGCGCGTGCGACGCCGAACTGATCTCAGTCCAGGTGGTTGGCTTAGCTGTTTCCAAGTGTATCAGTTACTGATGGTGGAGATCAAGGTGACCTTACATGTTTACTCCTTGAAAAACGTAACTACTGGAAAAGTGGTAAATGGGATCATTTTTGGACACTTGGGGTTTTTATTCTCTGATCTTTTCAACATTGTACCTTTGAAAGGATTACACTACTACTACTACTGCGAGAGAAAGATCAGCAACTGACCTTAAGTTTTCAGTCATGTTTGTGGTAAAGGTGAAAGCATTAGTATAAGATTTCCATGTCATGTTTTTTAAAAATATCTTGTGTTAAGCCACATGCATATTTTTAACCTTCGCACTTTTCCCACTGTGGAGATGGTTAGACTTGCACTCTGTAGTGTTGTATTTCTGTGCTCTATGTTAGAGTGCATAATAAGCACATTTATTGTGCTCTATCTTAAAACAGTGTTTTATTAAAAAATAAAAAAGAGTAGGGCTCAGCAGTATAATGGGTGTCTTAAGGCTCCAACAGCAGGGGCATCAACCATTGTAGTTTTGGGGTTTTAATTAGGATTGACTGTGCAAAACCTAAAATCTGTGCCCCTTGAGATTCAGTTCCTTTAGACATTGCAGTACTGGAGTTTTATGGTAAAACTTCTTGCAGCTTCCCTGGTTCTGACTGGACACCCAGAAAGCATAAACGCTTTATCCAAGCTCCTGATGCTACATCCACACTAAGCTAATGCCATGCTGATGGACATTGTTCAATTGCTGTTATCATGTGGGATTCCACCCCTGTCCAGTTTTCTCCTGTGCTGGTTCACTTAACAAGCCTTGCCCTCAATGTGCCCCACATGGATCTGCTAAAGTCAAGTTACTACATTTGTGGTAATTATAAAATAAATAATAGTCTCAAGTGTGAGATTTCAGCTGAAGCCTTACCTCTAAGTTTGGGAGTGCTTGCTCAGAGTATGGAAAGGGCTTATGAACAGAATGTAGAGAAGTGGGACATACCAGAGGATGCAAACACACTAATGCTTACTTTCTTTCACTCTTACTTTAATCAGTTTTATTATTTCCTTCAGTTAGGCCAGAAGACATCCAGTTTCTTTACCAGCTTTGACTCCTTTAAATTCTAGTATGAAAAAAGCCTGCATACAATTTCTCTACAGGATCTGGAAAGGTTACGTGTCAGGACAAGTGGGAATTTGATGCTATTGCTCTCCCCCCATTCTAAGGGGGAGGGTGACTGTGCTAGCTTACAGTTGTTATTATTAATACTTACCTGATTACTGATAGAGATACATTCCAACAGGACTGGGGAGGAGGGGGTTAAGAGAAAAGTGTGCACTTAAACCTTCCCAGTGTAACGTCCCATGTCGCTGCAACCTACGCATCACTCAGCCAGCTGCAAAGTGAGGGGAGGGCAGGGGGGCCTTTGACAGCACTCTTACTCCCTCCTCATCCTCCTCCTCCTTCTCCTGGCCCCCACACAGCCAAGAAACAGTGGAGCCAGGAGCCTGGAGCGCACCTGGAGTTTGCGGCTGCCTTGCTGGTTTATTCAGACCAAAAAGGCAGTGGGTGTAGTGTGGACCTGCGACCCAAAACAGTCTGTAGGTCAGATAGGAGAGCTTCCACCCTTGGCTGTATCCCTTTCCACCCAAATGGTGTATATACATTCAAGATTTGTTTCTGACTGCAGAGATCTGTTCCTAATAGCGACCACTCAAGGCTAGGCAGAAGCTTTACCTTTCCAAAAAGGTTTCTACCTTTTGCTTTTGAGTCTGATTTTTTTCTTATATTGCTTTATAGCATTGCAGGGAAAAAGCAAATTGTGATTGCAAGATGCAGACTAAAGAATGACAGTCTTACAGTAGTCTTTAGAGACGCTATTGAATCATGCTGTCACATCTTTTGTCTTCTGTGCTGCTACCCTGATCTACAGTTTACACAGATTTCTGGGATGAAATCTGATTGCTGGAGACTTTCTGCTTTTCATTGTTATCGCTGTTGTTTTGGGGGCGGAAAAGGGTTTCGGAGTGATGTTCAGTTACAGTTTGAATGTAGAATAAACACTTAAGGTGGTGATGATGTTGCACTGTTCACTTAGGAACGTATATAAAGCCATATGTTGCTAGATCTCAGAGCACAAAGCTTGGTCAATACAATTATGATTAGGACAATGGGCAGGATTTTGCCCCCCCTTTTCTGCCCAACCCTGGGAAAATTCAGGCTGAAGAGGTAGAGAAAATCTGTACCAAACAAAAAACATGATTGTTTTCCTTTGTCTTACATGGCAATGAGTGTTGATTTACAAATGATTTTAGGTTCAACTTTAAATAGTTTGGGAAAATAATCCATTCCATGTAACTTGTTCTGTTTTGAAATTATATACTGTACACTCTACCATGCAGAGTTTATTCCTTTTCTAAAAAAATAAATAAAAGTTTTAAAAAAATGGACAAACAGACTCTTCCACCAGTGACAGTATGTAAAATTACTCTATCTCTCATCTCTATGTGAAAAGGGGTTTGGTTTTGTCTCCTCCTGGGACACACAGCTGCTTATTAATAAACCAGTGGTGGGATTGCCAAAGGACTCTGGCTGTCTTTTGGTGTTCAGCTCGCTGCAGAGCCCTCAGTTCAGACATCTTCCCTCCATTCAAGAGCATAACCTTCTTCCCAGATCATTGTTTTGGGTTTGTTGGCATTTTATGCCCTTCCTTTTGGCACCACCTTGAACTGCCAGAAGCAGGCTCTCCCAGGTCCCAGCTGTCGTTACGCCAGAGGATGAGGCACAGACAGGCTCTTCAGCATTGTTCATATCTCCTGAGCCCTTGTTCACAAGAGAATTCAGAATACGCTACTTTGGTTTAGTCCAGGCAGTGGTAAAACTTAATATGAGCCCACGTGCCAGTTGTAGTTCACAAGCAGCCGCTTCCTCTTTGGAGGCTGAAGGTTGTGTTTTTGACATTCATTTGTTGCACACCAAATGCCCACCATGTGTTTGCATTCAGGCTATGTTTTCTACACCAATGACACCCCCTAAATCCAATACTTACCTAGGTGGTCTCACCAAACACACCCATTTACTTGCATTTTCATTCCATGTTAGTCAAGTTACGGGAAAGGTTTGCCTCCCTACTTTTGCCCATCACTCCAGAGACCCACAACTTTAAATCATATTTGTGACAATATGAACGCTACTATGATTTACACAGGCTCCAGAGCATGCAAACATACAGAAAAAATACTTGGCAATCATTTTCCTAAACTACTTATTAACTTACAGTGGCTTATTTGGGATAGTTTGTAACATCTAAATGACACAACTTCAGCTAATTGCTCCAGCCTCCTAAAATACAGAGCTCACAGCATGAGACTTGTGTGGAAGAAGTGAGGAGTGGTTTGCTAAGAGATGATTGCACCTTCCCATGATGCTAAAGGATTTTGGCACCAGGCCCCACAATAAACATGTAAAAAAACACAAGGTAAAAGTTGAGCGAGGCAAGAGACTGAGCAATCGGAGTAACAATGCCAACATCACTAGCTGAGACTGAGATCTGTCCCAGGTTGCACCTTTGGGAAGGGAGGAGAGTGTAGGAAGCAGATTTGAACTTAATTTGTTCATCTCTCATTGTAAACTCTGTACTGAAGAAGGAGAAAAAAAGAGGGAAAAAACCATCAGGTTCATCCTTTCACAGAATGTTGTATGCAAAGCAAAAAGGCCTTTGTGACATCCTAAACTGTGATGCTTCATGTGAGCCTGTAACACTCAGAGACCCCTACCTCAACCTGGAACCTGATGGTCCAGATAAGATCAGAGGAGAGCCCTTCAGTCACTGAAAAAAACCAACATACACACTGCCCAGATCCCAGCAGCAAATACCAGGACCAACCAAGTAAGGAGAAGCAGTGCTTATGGTGTGGTACTGCGAAAGACCAGGAGCTGTGATCCTGGACAATGGCCTGCACAGCTTCAAAGCAAGGCAGGGGTGGACCAAGAAGTTGCTGCTGACTTCAGCATCAAACACATCCTGTCCTTAACAAGACCTAACTAACTAGTAGAAGGGCTACTATTGTAAGTTGCCCTTCCTACACATTCATCTAGCCTGTCATACACCACTTTCCATAATCTTGTTAGACATCATCTTAAGCCAGCTAGGACCCTTCCCTGTGTTACACTGTTTAGACAGATGCACCAGGGCTTAATTCTTCAAAACCTGAAGAAGTCTTCCAGTTTGCAGTCAAATTTCATTGGTTACCGATTTATAACTTTTTGTTAGTATTTCATCTAACTTGAAACTGAAATCTTTCCCCTAAGTGAGCTCTGGGGCGTGGTTCTCCTTAGCAGCAGTCTTTAACAAAGTTTTGGAGTTTAGTTAAGCGAGACTCTAAAAGGAGAAAGTAGAGTCAAGAAAACCAATCCTCTCCAAGGGGCTTCCAAGTGTAGTGAAGTCTTGTCTTGGTTAACATCAGTGGTTGCAACTATCAGGGAAGAAGCTGTCCAAGTCAGGTTTTCAGAAACACTGACAGAAGACCTAAACTTCCCTCATTTTCAATGCACCAGCATCCATGAGCTAGCCTTTATACCCTTCTATCCTATCTTTCCCCATTGCTTCCCTTTACCAACAGCTGGGGGGTTTTTACTCTTGGGAGTTAACTGGGAGAGCAAAAGGATGAAGAGGCAGAAACCAGTATTAAATCACCCGTGCTCAAAAACAAAGACTGGTTTACCGGGAATGGATTCTGTTCATTGATTTGGGAGCAGAATATTGGAATTTTCTCTTAGGTCTTGGACAGAGCTCTAGCTAAACTTTTCTTTAGGCTAAAGCCTTCCAGCAAGGAAGGGTTGGGAGACATCTAGACTAATTCAAGCCACCTGTTCTTCCCCTGTTGCTGTACCGTTTATGTTGCCCTAAAGGGCTGAGCTGTGGTGGGTTTTTGCAAAGGATGAGAGCAGTGTTTCGCAGCACAAAAATGACAGACAGCATCAGCTTTTAGTCTCTCACACCAGAAGACTTAAAGAACCCAGTTCTGGTCCCTAGACTTCCTCCTATCTGTTTGTGTATCAGGAACCCCTGGGAATGCACAGGTCTCAGCTCTTTCTCCTTTATCTCACACTTCTCCAATCATCAAATACATCCCAATTAAAACAAAAAGGAGGTAAGATGGCAAATCTCAACATATTTATAGAGTGCTAAGAAAAGAGCAAGCTCACTGATCAGTAAGCACAAGACTTTCATGCTGGTTTGCTGCCTTCTTGCAAGGAATACTCGTGGCAGTCCCTGGCTGGGGAAGCAGCACACTCGTGACGTCCTCCCCCAGCCCTTCACAACTCAACATGCTCTTAACTAAACAGCCACTCTGGATGAGAAGGGAAGATAACACACCAGGAATAGATTCAGAAGAATTGCAGAGCTGAACTGTCTGACAGGCTGCGTGAGGGAAGGAGGAATGGTTTGCAAAATTATTAAATACAGGAACAATAATGGAAGGCTGTGGTTTCTAGTGGTATTTTTTTGTTGGCAACCAAAGAAGCATGAATGTTGGGGTGGGATTTTTGTTAAAAAAGGTAAAAACCTGATGAAGAAACAGTAGCTGTGAAGTTGTAAAAAGACACATAAGACACTTTTATTTCTAAACTGCTCTCATCCCACTCAGAGCAAAAATTACTGAATTGCTACCGTTTGAGTTGGATTAATGGTCTAGACCATGGTATTTCCAAAGTCCCTCCCCACTTGCCAGCACATCCATCACCAGAAGCCAGAACGCCAGACACCTTCCTCACATTGCCCTGCATCTGTGAGTGAGAGCACAGCCTGTGAAGCAATTAATACCTGTCGATTAAACTGCCTCATGCAGTTCTTTTTAATTGGGAAAGATGCGGTTCTGTCCTTAGTGCTGGGCAGGAGTGCACAGTGGGTCTGGTTCCCACCTGGATACATTGGCTGCCTCAGTTGCATGCTGGGATAAGACCTGGCTGTGCACCCACCCACATCCATTCAGCATGGAAAAGGAAACCCACAGCACTGACAAGGGAAGAAAGAGACCACCACCACAATTGTCCATGTGAACCTCCCTAGAGCAAAAGGGAGAAGAAAGGAGAACTGAAGCAGTGACTAGCCATTCATCATCTTCATCATTATTGTCAGCAACATCTTCACCTTCACCTTCATCTCTTCTTAAGAAGTGGGCCTCTCTTCTCCCACCAGCTGTGAGAGGGCTAAGAAGGTGCTGAATAATCAGCATGATTGAAATGCAGCCATTAGTAACCTTCCTTCTGCCTTCAAGGTCTAAAGTGAGCTGTTTGAAGAGGGCTTAGTCTGAGCTCTGACCTCTCATGATGCAACCCAGGCACTGGCTGCACTGGGGCTCCTCATGGAACACAAGTATTTTAGAAAAATATCAAAGCACAGACTTAGACATTTGAGGTGGACAAAGTCCAACACATTTCCAACCATCAGTAGGTTGTGACAATGTCAATCTCTTCTAGTTGTGAACATTTTTTCTAGTCAAAGCTAGACCAGCTACAGGGTATAAGCAACCCCAAGGCATTTACATCATTTACATGCAGATCTTCTAAAAGCACAGCATGTTTTTGAAAGCTCAGTATTTAATGCCTTCTTCCAGAGCAACATCCTCCCAGCTATCTTGAAACATCCTCCCATGAGCAGCAGAGACTACGGCATCAACCTCTGCGGTATTTCCATGGGCCAAGATGGCAATGCACACAAAACCAGCACCAGAACAGCAAAGTGCTCGTGTTCCACAATAGCCCAAGAGGTTCATTAATATTTTCTGAATACAAGACTCTCCAAGCTGCCGTCTGCCTACCAGGGCAACATGTATCTGTACAGAATGGAGGTGAATTAAACCAACTACCTGCTTAGAAGAAAAAAAGAAAAAATTACTTTTTTTTTTTTTTTTTGTCTAGTACATAATCTCTAGAGCATAATCTTTCATTTCCTCAAACCTGAGAAATATTATGCCAAGTCAGACCTCTACCAGTCAGTGGAGCATAGGAGGCATTGTATTCAGATGTACCTTCTAGGGAACATTTTTCAAATCACAGTTTAAATTATGGATTTTGCAGACGGATTAAGAACTAGATCCCATTTCTTCTTTTATTCCTTGTTATGTGCTCTTCTGTTGACTGTGGCTATTTAGACATCTTGCTTTCCTTTTTTTTCCACCCTTTTTGTTCACCTTTTATTATTTCAATAAGCACAAAGATAACAGAGAGAAACTGGTGCAGTGCTGGGAGTTGGGTCTTTCACATGGTGCATCCGGAGCTGCAGACTCCACCCTTTGTCTGATTTATTTTAAAAGCCTGCTGTGTCCATTAATGGAAAATTGGACTCTATTCAGGCTGTGATGGTGTGCATGGACAGGAAAATGGAAAGTTTCAGACTAAAGCTGCAGGAGACCAGGAAGAAAAATATCTGGAGAATTTAATTGATGGTGGCAGCACAATAATTGCAGAGAAATATTAGAGAAATGACAAAGCAGATCCTTAGGTCACAAGGAGGGGAGCACCAATGTCTGCAAGGCCACAGGGCTGCAAAATTAAAATATTCCTCACTAGCAGGAAGTTCAAACATTTTGCAAAACTCAACACATAGGATAGAACCACTATCACTGTGATGTTACATTTGCTAACTATCCAAGTTATTCACCTCTTAAAGATGTGAGACATATCTGATGACACCCTTCTGATCTGAGAAAGTGGTGGAAATCTTGGAGGTATCATTCTGCAGTTTCATTAGAATAAACAGCTTAGAGAAGTCACCTTTACTGAAAACCTGATCAGACACTGGAGAAGCCCATCAAGGCACATGGAAAACAATCTACACCTGGGTTGCTCCTGTCCATAGAGCAGAAGACAGTGAATCAATGAAGAGACTTTTCAAATCCCAACACAAGCTTAGATGGGATTCCTAGGGGAAAAAGTAAATACATTAAAAGCTGTAAAACCAAGCAAATTGCAGCTTTTAAACCCACTGATTGATATAATAACAATACTTTCCTGATATGATTTTTTTTCCTTTTTTTTTTTTTTTGCAGTTAACAGTGTAACAATAAAGTAAAAAGTATAATGGTTATTATGGCTATTATCTAAGACTATTATAGAATACAGGAGAAGATGAAACCAGTATGATGAAATGGAAACTTAATGCATTTTACAGCCACCCCCCCAATCCCCCTTCAAATTCCAAAACCTTGAAGTATGCTCTAGCTGAAATCTCATGCCATGGTCTTGCTTTATTGTTTGTTTTTAAACTGTTACATGGAAAATGATGGTAGAATTCTACAGCAGGAACATATTTTTGGAGTGGTCAAAAATATTTTGGGCTACTTGGTACCTTCCTATTAAGGCAAGACAGCCAAATCTCCAGCCCATGAAAGAATTTGTCATGAAGTGAGTTCATGAAGTCTTTCAGAGAGACCAACATGAAAGACACTGGCTCTTTAAGAGCATGTTCCCTTCTCTCCTTTCCCTAAGAAACACAAACACGTGCAAAACCTTTCCAGTCTTTTCCTTTGAATGAAATGATTGCATGGACTGGGAGCGGGCGCAACATAATATTCCATTATTTTCTTCCTGCTAGCTGAAGTCACAGCATAAGACATTCCCATCAGCACAGCCATCTGTTTACAGGAGCTGAATCTAGCCTGAAGCCCATACAAAGGGGAACAGAGGAACATGATTGATACAGCTAGCTCACAGTGCAGAACACGGTAATAGACCCGAGTTACCTTTAGTCTAGAAAATTCTCCCTGTTTTCCCACAATCTTTTGGAGCCTCAGATGCTGGCAGCAAGAGGTTACACAGCCATCTCAGCTGTTTTCCACTGCATATACTCCTTTAAAACTGATTTTTCACGCTTTCAAGGAGGGTTTGAACCAGAATGGTGCCTTTGTGTCACGTTTTCAGAAACAGGAAGAGTAAAAAAACGTGAGGGATTTTGAAGGGAAAGTTATTCTATACCTTTTACACTTATTTCTGTAGTAGGAGGTTAAGGGTTCCTCTGTCAAAATTTTCAGTGGTGCTGCCTTTGCAATTCAGCATTTGCTCTGGTGAACTACACTGCTTCTCTCCAAACATTTCTGCATCACAGAGGGTTTGTTTTATGGGTTTGTTTGTTTGTTTTAGCCCAAAAGAAAACTCTATAGTTGAGTTTTTTCCATCTGAGAGGCTGCGGTAAGCAACTTACCCATACAGATGGCTATTCACAACAGGAGCCATTCAATTCTTTGCTCAGCAATTTTAATATTCCCCTTTGAATACAGCTGAGCCACATGAAATTCTGTTGTGTAAGGCTCTCCTTCAAAGTAGAGATTTATTTTCTTTGGTAACAGCTCATCAAGTCTTGAGGCTACAACCATCTGCATTAATCTCTGCACAGTCTGCTCTTATTCATCATCAATAATAAGACCAAGGAGCACCCATGCTGAAAACAGTATGAACAGACAACTATAATAAAGAAATAAAAGCTGCCTTGCTGAAATTTTTAGCTTCTGTGTCTATCTTACATCCTAATTCTTTGACCATAACTGGGGACATCAAACGAGGGAAAACAATTAACTTCACTCCAAAGGAACATAATGTTTGAAAGAAAGTTCAACTATGTTTTCTGAGTGGCCATTATGGGACTGATTTGCAGATCTCAGGCTTTGGCAGTGGGACAGCCGGCAGCAGAATGGAGAAGAGAAGAATTTGGATGCTGTTTGCTTCTGCCTGTTAAAATTTATTGTGCCTTTTACACTACAGCTATGGGGATGTTGTCCACTGTGCTTCCTGCACAAGTAGACTGAGTCGTTTAACTGCTGCCAGGCGAGATCGAGGGCAATGTCTGCAGAGTCACATAATAGCGTTACCTCCAGCTTGATCTCCTCTGACACCGAAATGGGTTGTCACTTCTGTCATTCAGCTTAAGTGAAGAAACTCACTGTAAGGGCTGATCATGCTGAGCATTCTTAGCAACATGCTGATAATCTTTTTCCTGGCATTGGACTGCCCACAGGGCTGCAGACTTATGGGCATGAAGGGACTCAATTAAAATTTCTTCTCTCTGCCCAAACCTGAAGGAACTTAATTTGTGAACTTGTGAACCTGTGGTGGTAACTGGCACAGGGACCTCTGCCCTGAGAAAGCAAAGAACACACCAAATTTTAGGCAATCAGTAAGGGAGAAGTGACTCCTTAAGAGATTTTTTCCACGACTTCTTTGAAGCCAAACCTCATCCCTTGGTGTCCCAGAAGGTACGTGACAAAGAGCAAAAATCCCTTTTGGTTCCTGTCTCTAGCCAGGATTAGAGGGGACGATTAGCCAGAGTAGCTTGGTCTCCAGAGCTTTCAAAGGAAGGTCTGAGAAATATTTGGCTCCAGGCGTTTCCCACCCTAGTCAATGAATGCTTTCTGCTTTTGAGATGTGACTGCTAATTACACCCACAGAGTCATTACAGTGGGCATCTGCAAATCTCTAAAACATTTCTGCTTAACAGCCTTGTGCCTGAACTGCAGTCCTTTTAGCAGGAACTCCAACCTTCTTGTTAGTCCAACCGGTGTCAGCGATACTCCTGTACTTATGCATGGCAAACAGCATTTCCAGCTTGTCACCTTTCCTTTCCATCTTCGTTGCCTAATGACCAGTTTCTCAATCTGAATAACCATTTCCTCCAAACAACATCAACCCTTCTCCTTATCAGTTTCCAAGGGGTTGTGCTGGTTGTTTTATTCAGCCAGCTTGCTCCAGGCAGGTGCTGTTCTTACACGGTATCGCAAGGCACCAGTTGCCTGCAAATCCAGCATAAACGAACTTGTTGGTGCACCAGCTTTCCCCATCGGCAGGGGTACAGAAATCTGAAGTTTAAGTGTAAACAGGGATCAAACTCCTACAGGAAAATGGGCCTGGCCTTTGATTCCCAAGCTGTACTGGCCCTCAAGTACTTGAACCAACACGAATCTTAGGGTAGAGCAACAACTTCTTCACCAGCCTCACCTATGAACGTGCAAGTTTTCCACCCTCTCAAAGCGATCTTTGTCAGGAGTCATGAGAGGTACAGGACTGCTGATGGCAAATAGGAAGCAGAAGAGCTCGAGCAGTCACAGGGTATCCACAGTCACATCTGTGAGTGCAATTATGGGATTTCACCCGTTGCCTGGCGGGGGCACAGAGAGAGAGACTCGCACCCATTTCACGATGCTCTTCTATATACAGCCCTCTCTAAATGGGCTGCAAGTTCACAGCTGAACAAGTTCTAGGCTATATGTTTTCGAATCTTAATGACAGAAGAAAAGACAAAATTTACTAATCATGGTCCCAGTGTGGCTTTTAAGGGGGTTTTGTATACCATCAAATCAAGAAGTTAACGTGCCGGCTGGCTACTCCCACCTACACTGGAAGCCAAGACAAATATTGAAGGGTAGAAGAGTGTGACTCCTTCCCATCACAGATACTAAAGAGGAGGTAGACTTCCCACCTTGGTGATCAAAAAGAGAGCACAACATTTTTACCAGCATTATTACAAAAAACAGTCCATTTTCTAGAAGAAATCAAGGCTTACACAATGACACTTTAGTTAAAAAAAGGGTTAAGCTTCTCAAACCAGGAAAATAATATGGAAATAGTTACACAACCTTCAGAGGCTCCTCTAATTCCTTTCTGGGACTAAACACACATGTATTTGTAATACACCCTAATTTAAAAAAAGCAAAACAACAAGCCCACAAAGAAAAACCCCAGCCCCCACCCTCCCAAACCTATGAATAAGAAACACATTTTCAGAAGCAAATCTCATCCCATTTTATCTCCTTGTACAAAAGTATTTCAGCCTCAGTTTTTTTCAGTCATGCCCCCAATCTCCTTCCCCTCACCCACGCCTTCTTTTCAAACCAAATGAGTCTGTCCCTGTGTCTATCCTCTGGAACAGGATTAAAGTTTCACACTGAGCCTGTTGCCTAGTTCACAGTAGCAGATGATCTGCTTAAAAGCTGTTCATTCAGCTCTGGGCAAGGCAAATTTGCAATAGAGTTTTCTTCAACCCATCATCTCCTTTAGCTTACAGGTAAAACAGTGCTAGAGGAAACCTTTCCTCAGTACTCAGTACAGCTCCCAGCAACTAACTTTTCTGCAATACTAAAAAAAGCATCCTTTTCAAAGCATGTCCTGTGCTGACATCACGTTTCTTGAATTCTTCAGATCTTCTTGTTTGAGTGTGGGGAACAAGAATATAAATACATATATATACTCTTACACAACTCAGACATATGTGTTGCAAAGAGTAATGGTAAATCAGAATTCTACTCCTTAACAAATATTTTAACAAGTCCAGTGCTTCCTTTAAAAATAATTTTAAAGGCTTTCCTATTGCTTTTTGCTAAGATCACTTGCTCTGCAGATTTTCAGCTTCAGTATTGAAAGACTGGCATAGATTCTCTGCCAACACAAGGCAGCAATAAGCAACAACAGAATCACTGCAGTGTTAAGTATCAGGTTCGTTTAATTAATTTAGTAACATTTTCTGCTGGAAGCTATGTTACAGTTGCCAGATCCAGAAGATTGTTTCAAAACAGAATCACTATTGCCTGCATTTTAGTAATCCACTTGTAGTCCGTATCCAACAGCTTTACTCTTTGAGTCTTCTTTTGATGGCACTTGGCTTTAAGCAGAGGCTCTCTATGATGAAGGCCAGCCACATGCATGAGTCATGCCACTGCAGTGGGTAATGCAAGCCTTGTCCCAACTACTTTGTAAGAAAAAAAAAAAGACACTCGGAAAAAAAGTGTAAGCAAGGTAGGACCGAAAAGGTATGACATGATTCAGGACCATCTCTGTCAGTGGTGTGATCAAAACCAGTAGATGTGCAAAGGCGCGATGGGACAGCCTCCAGCACCTGCTGCCTCTCAGAAAGACCAGCACACTCCAATTTTTCTCTCCAGTCTCATGTGTTGACAACCCAAGAAGAGTAACTTCCTTTAATAATGGATACTGATAAATCTAGAGTGTTTTGTATCAGCTCAGCTACAGATCCTTTGCCTTGCATTCAGGCATTAATCTGTGTCATTACTTGTCTGCAACATAAAGGAGCTCCTCCTTCGTCAGAGCTGCGTGTTCAGCACTTTGTGTTTTTGACTGACTGGAGAAAAGGTCACTTAGATATAAGTGGTCCACCCTTGCATATTCCTGCTCTAAATTACTTAACATAACAGTTCACTAGGTTTGCAAGAGCCATTTTAAGCTTGAACTTCTGAGGTTTCCTGCTTCGAAGATCACTTTAAGAACCCTGAAGTGTGTTCTTTATTACGCAGCATCCCTCCTCCTGTGGCAGAGCTGAATGAAAGACCAGGGCACTGCTTTCTCAGGAAATCACCAAGTTTGCTCTGCCCCATCCCCTCCATCCCCAGCCTCTGCAAGCAACCAGTGGTGCCTGCCCTGCCCACATTTCTCCTCTACTGCCTGCTCACCCAGGGTGGTGAGGACCAGGGAGCCCAACCAGCTCTGTGTCTCTGCTCCCTTGGGTGCCACTGGTGGAAACATACACCTTCCCAGGGGCAGTGGTGGGGAGCCAGGGTCTTCTTGGTGCCCTCCCACATCTGACCTCTAGGTTTGTATGACCTGCTCTGCACTGGCAGCTGAGATGCCATCTCAGGGCTTTACAACTGCTGTAGGTCACCATTTCCTGGCTGGCATCCCCACCCCAGCACACATGTGTTGAGAAAGGCATCACTTGTTCCAGCAGTCAGAAATCCCCCAAGGGCTCTCTTCCCACCACCTCTTGCCCTACCACGGGGCTGACCCTTTGGCAGCTCACTGTCAGCAGTGCTGAACCAGCCTTTGGCTCACAGGACTCCCTCAGAGGCTCTGCTGCCCCACCTCTGCCACAGCCTGAGCAAGAAGGAAGCCAACCCATGCCTTTAGCACCTTAAGACAACTCCAAATATGCAAAGATGGATTTTGAAGGCCACTGAGATCTATTTCCACCCTACTCTGAGTTTTCAGCAAGACTGATGAGCCTCATGCTGGTCTGCAGAGGTCACCCTCACCTGAAGCAGGTGGGGTTGGTTCAGAGGCTACTGAACCAATCATGTTTGACAGAGGAACTCAACTTCACTGTTAACTCTGGTTCTTTGATCTGCTTATGCAGCAATCACTTTGAACCTCCACTTTTTACGTATATCAAGCAGAGTCTCAGAAATGCAAGCACATTGCACTAAAGCACAAAAAAATCCAAGCAGAGGTTAAAGAGTTCAGTGTCGTTTCACACATATTAAGTTAAATAAAAAGGTAGTTGCCTTACTGTGCAGGGGGATACTAATGCAGTATCTGCAGGAACTGAATTTCCCCAGAGCCCCAGACAACATAAATGCCTGTTGCAGCCAAACAAGATTCCTGCAGCCATGCCAAGATGCCCTCTGATCAAAGTGCTACAGCAGCCCTGGCTGCTGGTTTGGCCTCTGCCTCTTCACTGAGACCACCAGCAAGAACGCAAATGGGTGTTCTGCACATTGCTATGAACAGCATAGGCAAGATTGAGGAAGAAAAACAACAGACTGCAGCCTATCCTTCAGAGTTATGCAAGAAGAGAGGTACACGATGAGCTTTTCCCACAGCAAAGGTTCCAGCTACGATTGCAAAACCTCGGCAATCATGCAGGGACTTCCACAAGGTCTCCTAGGGTCAGTATTCACTTCAAAGTCAGCAGAAAGGTGGCACAGCAAGGATCCTACTGTGTTGCCACAACTGGCTGGCAGAGAGAGTTGTCTGGGAAAAGCCAGAACGCTGCAGCCATCACTCTCAGCACTGTCTGAATTTACAGACTGGAATGCCATGAGGATCCATGGCTGGCTGTGTCACAGCTCACTGGGTGTGAGTATGGGCCCAACTTCCCATGTGGCTCATGTTGGTTTCAGGACTAGTGCTCAAGTTCAAGAACTTATTTTTTCATGCTTGTCCTTCTCTTCCTCCTTTCTTCTCAAACCTCAGTTTTACTACCTGGCAAAAAAATGGCTTACTCCAAACTCAAGCCAGAGTGGGATCCGACATACACAGACAACATGCCCATACAAAGAGACCATTTGTGACAAATTGGGATAAGCTTAGGTACAATATAGACCAGAGTACTTCTCTTTTAAACTACAGTTTTGGGGTTTTTTTCTCAAAACCAACTAATCTTTATAGAACTCCCTGGTCATAGAAATTGATTGCAAACATTTGTAAAATTTACTTTCTTTGTTAACCTATGGTGTTTTATTTGAAAGTAAAATGCAGGCATCTTTTCAAGCCCATCTAGTGGAATTTGTTAGATTGAAGCAGATACGCCTCTGGTAATTGTAGCCTTGTAGAAAACATGTGTCTTGTCTAGACTAGTCACCCAGTTTCTATCTACGGAGAGATATGCACTTCCTAACACAGCAAAAAGAAGGATCGTCTCTGTGAGGGCAACCCTCTTTCCATTGACTATGAGGGAAATGTGGTCAACTTAGATTAAGGGACTACACTTTACATCATGTGAGACAAGTCCATCTCCTCATTGAAGATTTGTTATCGAGTTCCTTTTACCATGTAGACCATTCCCACAATATAAACTCATCATTTAATATTACTTTCACATAGATTGCAGGCTCTAATATATCAAGGCTAATTTCTAACAGCCATTAAGCAACCAGAAGTGAAATTATTTTAAGAACTCTTGAGATTAATTTCCTTACACTCTTTATGACATTCATTCAAGGTTCATGTTCTTTGTTTCCTCGAGCAATAATTTAAGAGACAAACCACTGCTGGGAACAGCACGTGTCCCTCCACCCCCTCCAGCTGACAAAAATTGGCAGAGTTCAAGAGAAAACTCGGCGAATGGGAGAGAAAAAAATTCACAAAGAGCAATCACTGCAGATATTGAGATTTATTGCTGATTTTCCCTTTCTGCAAAGCTGTCAAACTGCCACAGTTCCAGAAGGGGATTATCTCCACAAGCCCCTTGTCCTCAGTCCCTGTGCCAGTTCAGACAACATGACTAGAGACCTGTGTGTGGCAGCTTGCTGCTTACAGAATTGTTGGAGGCAAAATCCATCCTTCCAGATCCTGGATTTATGGTACGATCTGGGCTCTGACATTGTTTGGTATGACGTGCTGTCTGCTTCAAACAAAAAAAAAAACAAAACACCGGGGCATCCAGTGGGGAATGCTGCTTTTCCTGAGTTTAGTTCCCTGTGCAAGAAGCTGCTGCTGAGTGGTTCTCACACAGAGCCACCAGCATGAGACAGTGCAGTTTTTCTTTTACCACATCAATCTGATATAGTCTGTCTTGTGCTTTGAGGCAAAGGCTCCTTACCATCTTTGCCAACTATGTTGCTCCCTTACCAGCACTATTAATAGCATAGGTTCTTTCCTTAATTAAAAAAAAGCAATAGATCCCTTTCCTCATGTTTGGTTGCACTTCTTCATTCCTGCTGCTGCATTTTTTTCATGATAGTGTCTCTAGATTGCAAGTCAGCTCTTTTCCAGCTGGTGAGATCTGGTTCCTCTTTATGTGCCTGTCCTTTCAGTGTAAACAAGCAATGCTTCTCCAACTCCACCGATCACAAGGCTGTAAACAAAGTATATCACAAATTTAGCATCAGGAAAGTCCTTCCACTTGATACAAAAAAGGTATTATTTTATCTAAATGCATTTCAACCTAGAGACAGTAACCCAGGTGATTTTTTCATTTGTTTTGCTAAGAAAATGCTGAAACCCAAAATATCTTATTTAAATGATCTCATTAGAACCTACCTTTCCTGTGTTTTAGGGCTGGTGGTATTCAGTGAAAATGCACAGACAGGAATCTAAATGGAGAAGGTTGCTCCTAGTTACAAGAATAGCTGCACACCCCTATACTAGCAAGAATAGGAAAGCAAGGCAAGAGAGTTTGAACCTTATTAGCCTAATGATTCCCTCTTGAAATTTCTGTTTGTGTTCTGTCCTGAAAACTTGCCACTTGACAACATCAGGAGGAGATGTAAAGCCTAGGTTTTGGGGACAAGGGAAATCTGTGAAAACCCTTTCACCCTGGGATGATCCCATTGGCATAGTGCGGCGAGTAGAAATTCCTGTGTTTGCCTCTCTATGTGAGGTGAAAGGAGCTGCCCCAGCCAAAAAGGCACATGGACCCAAGCACTTCATTCCTGTTCTGCTCATGGCACAGCTGTGGCACTAACACTGCTCCCCAAGACTCAGCCTAGGAGCAGGACTCCAAGTCAGGATGAATTACAAAAACTGCCACTGAAATATGCTATCAACCCACTCAATGCATGCAATAGTTAATAATCCCCAAGTGTCCTCTGTTATCTCTCACAGCTGACAGGAATATGGTAAGATGCCGACTCTTCTCCCCTTTTATAACAGTGCAAAGCTAAGTGTACTGACCTTTCATCTTAGCCCCATGGCTTAATTAGCTTATGAAACAGAAAAGCTCCTTACTGAACTTTATAAACAAAACAAACTTCTGTTAAGTTCATTTCTAAGAGTACTCTTCTTTTTTTCTTTGGAAAAAAAAGCATGTAAAGCTGAAGGCTCTTTGGTCTAATAGCATTACACCCACTTAAATCTTAGCTTTGGTGAGCTGTTTTAAAAACCACATAATTGCCCTTGTTCCTGAGAGGAAAAAAATATTGTATAACAACAGCACAACATCTTACAATTACACAGTAAACAGGCCTGGAAAGTAGGTGCCACAGAGAGTCTGTGACAGTTCACTAGTGAGACAGAATAGCTTTGGTGTGGAATTACCAGCAAGGAACAAAAGACTGAAAAGGCTGCAAGCTTTTCAAAAAGGGTCTAAACCACTCAGTCTGGTCACTTGCAATAGGGAAAAACTTCTTAGTGCTTTTTGTTCTGGAGAGGTTTAACCCCCATGTCTTATTTCAGCTCCAGTTATAAACACACCCTATACATGAATCCCTTAGAAAGCTAAGGTTGGATAATATATCTTTATCCTAAGGGGAAAAAGAACCCCAAAACACTACATATGGAAGACCTAAAATTGACAGAGCCTTAGAAATTTTTCTCCTGTTTCTACAGTTGTGTCATTTTCTAAATTTTTAACAAGAGACATTCAAAAATAAATCTAACTCTGATCTACCATTTCGAAAATTAGACTGGAAATTATGCACAAAAGATAGTAAACTGCCCAGCCTTGTTCTGTAAAAAGATGCCTGCACCTGAACTGGTCGTTAATATCATATGTCTTACATCAGAGAAGAAGAATCCCTTTCTGAAGGATTTGAAATCTTGGGATCCACATGCCCATGCAGTCCAAATTACTAGGCAAATGGAAACCATTGTTATATCTTCAAGATGAAGCAAAGCGAAAACCATGGCTAAATGCCAACCCTTGATTTTACCTTCAATTTACCATCTGGCAAATCCTCCAGCTTCTGTTTACAGTGGGGTGACAGCTAACTGCATTTGCCCATCGTTCAAAAATTAACATGACATTGTCCATGACCACACTGGAGAAACACTAAAATCCTCAGTGATTAATATTCTCATGAGTGCTTTGCAGCTGCTATCATCCAACAGACTATTTCCAGAGCACTGCCAATGCACAAGCACTAACAGAATTAAAATAAAAAAATAAATAAAAGAAATTGCTTACTTTTTGAATTATGACAATCAAAGTGTAACCGTGGCCCAAGGGCTAAAGCAAATTTTCTTTTAAACATACAGATGTGTTAATCATGTATAGTAGTTTTAGTTCTTATAGCACCGGTGGCATGTGTGCAATTATATGGGTTGGTGTGCTCACATTAACAAAGGTACACGTTAATTTTTAGTGCACATGTCAGTGAATAGAGACGTATAATCAAATCCTACCTCTAACACACACATGACAGACCTGCACAAACACATGTAAAACATGGCAAAGACCAGCAAGTTAATGGCCTAGACAAGGAGTGGTTTAGGTGCATTGATATTGGTTAAGTCTCTGACATGCACAGGCCACATGTATTCCTAGAGCTAAAAAAATGCACAACTTGCTTTAGCATTTGAGATTACATGTGCCTAAAATACAGATAGGGATGAATATTAACACATAGGTAAAGGGCCCAGTCGGAACTGGAGATTCTCCTTCTATAAGGCTCTTATCACACCTATGCTATTTCCATTCAGTGCAGAGCTGAGTCTTTAGGATGGCAATCAAACTGAATGAATCATGAATCAAGAGGAAAAAAAGGAAGTTTAAAGCTTTTCAAAAGTAAGTAGATTTTTATTTCCATTAACAAATCTGTCCTCAGAGACACATGCCTAAACCCATATTGAGATATTATTTGCATGGTAGAAGCACTTAGGAGCATCAGACATGCTCTGTGATGCCCTTTTACTGTGTGCTATACAAACATAGATCAAAAACACTGCCTTTGACCAAAGGAGTTTGCACTCCAATCCTTTATGTTACTACCTAAAAAATTCAGATTACATGATTTGTAATGTGCTGCCACACATTACAAAATCCAGGTACAGCTTTGGAAGAAGTTTATTATCATTATTTTTTTCTCTGAATTTTATGCATTCATCATGCACAGTGTATTAGGGAAACTTGAATGCACCATTTTGGTTAAAAAGATGCTGTCAGCAAACCTTGAGCCCTGTGTTTTACTTCCAGTTCTGCCACTAAATTGCAGCATAACTTTGAATGGATCATTTATTTGCCTATTGGATCCATTTGCCTCACTGTAAAATGTGCTGAGTGAATTGTGGTGAGGCTTAATGTCCAAAATGTCCATGTTCTCCCACAGAGGCAGAAGAAACACACTTCTATTACTGTACTGCATCCATCATTGCACACCTGGTTCTCCTTACATGCAAAATAATACTGACAGCAATAGAACTTGACATTTAAAAGTATTTCCACATGAAGCACTGTGTGAAAATTCATCTTTACTGTTAAACAAAAAGCTCACGTAGGCACTTACCAAGAAATTGTTAGTACATTGGCAGTCATGACAAAGAAGAACGGTGATAAGCTAGCAGTGATAACCTGTTAAATTGAAAAGAAGGAAAAAACCACTTTGTGAACTTGTGATATCACAAATGAAAACTAAAATACTTTTGCTGAAATTTAATTCCCATGCATGCAGTCATATCTTTTTCTTTTAGTTGGAGAGGATCGTATGATAGTCACACAGCACAACTGGATTTTGATTTCAACAGAACGCAGGACAGAGCAGAGGCAGGGCAGGGACCCAGAGCAGGGGATCCACTGTCACATCCTAACTGGCCTGGCCTAGAAGCCTGCTGGCTTTTACTTGCCATCAGCAGACTGGAGAGAGCAGTCAGATACCAGGTTTGGAAAGCCTTATATTTCTGAGGAGAATGACAGCTTGAAAAGTGTATATAGGTGTAGAAAAACCAAACTAAAATGAACAGGGTCTAGGGTAAAGAAAAACAACACAATTTCAGTAGGTTTATATTACAAATCTCTCATTACCCCCAGGCGTCCTGGGCAGAGAAGCTAGAGACAAATGACTATACTTTCCGAGTACTGATCCCAGAAACTGCTAGGTCCTGACATACAGTGGTTTGTAACAGATCCCTGCCTCAGCAGCTACAGAGCTACCACATCTGCAGCCTGCGTGCAGTTTTGGATGTTTTGTTGCCAGATGGATAATGTAAAATGGAAAGAGTTCAAAGAACAGTGACAGAGTCATTAGATGGGGGGATTGATTTTCAGTCAACAGTTAGGATAAGCAATGCCTGTGGGAAAGGAAGACTTGGTAGTGGTTTACAAATACTTGGGAAACACAAGCACTGAGGAATGAAAGGAACTATTTAGGTTAATATGAAATTGCCCAAGGAAAAAGAAGAAATTAAGAAACAAAACACTTAAACAATTATCAGCTAAGATTTCCTAATCATTGTTTGCCTAGTTGACTCCCAGGGGAGACAGCAGAAACTTCATTCTGTAATCTATTACTCGTTAAAGCATTACTACATGTGCAGTAGGGAAGCAAATGCCATTTCAGAGCAGATTCTGTGCACCAGAGCTTGGACTAAGAGTGTGTTAGTCAATACCTGCTACATTTGTTATGGCCAGGTTTTAAAAGGCAGGATCTGAATTTGCCTGGAGTGTAATCAGTGCAGGATCACAGGCAGCAATGGCAGATGAAGAAGAGAAGGTTGTGTGTCCTCTCTCCAGCCCCACTCCATGACTTAGGTGGAGAGGGGACAACAATCTAAATGCAGCAGTGAGACCAAGCAATGCCATAGGAGCAAAGGTGTTCAGTGGGGACTACACAAGGAGTACCTCCTCTGGCCTCTTTGGGATGTTTGCTACTTTAGGGAGATTCAGGTGGCTTTTTTCTTCCTAGACATTACCATAACTCACACCCTGACTGTTCTCCATGTGCCTATAACCCAGGCCCCTTCCAGAGAAATGAGGTAGGAGATGGACTTGATCCAGGCAGGAGAATACAGGACTGCAGAATACTTGATCCAGGTGGGAGAATACATGACTGCAGACCCACTCCATTCTTGCTCAACAACCAAATCGCTGGTACCAATACAACCACAGACACACCTGCTGATAAAAACTTCATCTGGCTTCAGTGTTTTCACACTGCCAGCCACAGCAGTGTACAACTTGGGCAATGCTGTATAGCTCTAAGCCAACAGAAAAAGGGAGTTCCTACTCCTAGGGAAAATCAAAGATATGTATCATCTCTACTCCTATAGCCTTGTATCTATACATGTAAGCAAACATACAATTAAGCATATATACCCAAAGAAGACTGACAGAGGACAAGTCACAAACGGAGAGTTATGCTTCAAAACTCAAGATCATATTGCAACTGTGCAACTTCAGTGGCCTGTCTCATAGTCATTTGCAGGCAGAGAGAGCTGAAACCTTCTCCAAACAGTGGAACTTAACTATTCAGGAGCTGAATCTTTCATGCACTTTACCTAAAAACCAGCTGCAAGGATGAATATCCAGTAGCTCAAAAGCTGTACTCTAAAATAGGTTTGCATCTTGTTCTAGTGGGCTGGGTTCTCCCCTTACAAACAGCGCAGCAGATGCACCGACCTACAAGGAACCATTTCTCATTTACACTGGTGTGAATGCTGGTGGAATTAACTGTATTGAGTTTATTTTAGGTTAATGTTTACTTATTACATAAAAATATACAATACCAATTACCAACCATGTAAACAGAAACTAACGAAAGATGGCAGCTGTGGTATGTACGGACCTTCTTTTCTTTAAGCCCTTCTCCTCAAAGAAACTGAAGTGCTGTATTTGAGAAGTGGCACAAGTTAAAGTTGTGTCACCCACTCCCTTGTAGAGAGTCCTGTTTATTAGGAACTTGAGAGGAGGCCAAGAGCAGAGAAGCAGGCATTCAAGAACCCTCCGAAAACAGGCCCTATCAGAAACAATACACCATTCTACTGTGATCATCCCAAACGTCTGCAAAAATTCAGGCTGTAGCCTTTTGGACTATTATAGCTGAACACTGTTGTACTTTTGAGAAATTATGTAAGAGTCTCTCACTGCCAAAGACAAACAAAATGTGAGTTGGAAGAGCGCATGAAGTAAGTGTGTGTAAGGAAAGAAAAAACAAATCACAAACAAACCAAAAGGAAAGCACGTTACTAAAATGTCTACCTTTGATTGTTTATCTAAAAGAAGAGTATGTTTAAAAATGAAAAACAAGTTTTCAGAGAAGCTAACTATGTAATTTGTTCCAGGGGAAGAATCTAAATTCTAGGGACATAGTAGAGAAGGTAATTGTCCTTTAAGTACATTTCAGTATTATCTGAAGTGTTTTAAGTGCACATTTAGTTGGAAAAAACTCCCCACCTACACTGATGTTCTGAATGGCCTTTCAAAAAAAAAACAATAAAAAACAACAACAACAACAAAAAAAAACCCAACAAAAAAATCCCCACCAAAATAAATTCACAAAAAGCTAAGTGCAGTAATCTCTCTTTCTTCACTTTAAAGGTCACAGTTGTCCTCCTAGGCATTCAGATGCTTAGTAAAAGGAATGAGCTTTCAAGACAGAAGAAAGCAAGTTAAAGGGCAAACTAAAGTTAATGATTTCCAAATATATTTTGATGCTGAATCTTTAAAACTAAGAGGCGGAAAGGAAAATTTTAATTAGGTATAATATGCCTATATTGAAAAAAGCTCCCCAAGATTTTGACATACAATCACTAATTCTATCAAATGATACGGGCTGGATGGTTGAACACCAACTATTTTGGAAACAGGAATAGCTCCATGGACTCTGCCTACTTTTAAAGGAACTATGACCAGTCAGTATTATGAAAGCTACTATAAAAACATTCATACCATGAAATTTTCTTACAAAATTCTGACACAACTTTCCATGATTAGGAAAAAAATTCAACTGTAGCATAACTTAACAAAACATTTCCGTGTGAACTGAATTTTTCCTGAGAAATCATTTCAAACTCTTCCTCGCATGAAAAATCAAAACAAAACAAAGCAAAACAAAACAACCTCCACTCAAGATTGTTACTTAAAATAAATCACTCTAAGTCTAATGTGTCATTCCATTGTACTGTGAAAACAAGACTCATTTTAAAGAACACTTTATTAACACCTATTTGCTTTGATCCCAGCTATTTCTGTAGTTCCAATCACTCAGTTATTCACAGATAATTTTAAAAATTATCAAAAATCTTAGCATTTCAAATTGTGCTTCTTACCTCAACTAAAACCAGTTCTAGTTCTTTACAATGTGTATCAGCATTGCAGGAAATAAGTGTATCCTTGTAATGGATACTTATCTGGGAAGAGGTGTGAGGAGAGTGGGCTGATCTCCACGCAAGAGATTGGGCCTGAATAGTCAGGTAACAAAACACATAAATACTCTGATATTATTCACATAAATACTCTAGTAAAAGGGCTGAGCAAGAACCAGGAGAAAAAACAGAGAGCAACTCAGCCAGTTAGAGGTTTCAAACTTATTGGTTACAGGAAATTCCTAAATTCAGGTCCTCACATAAAAGGGTGAAAACTTCAGGTGTCGCCATTATTCTGGGAACCAGAGACTGGCTCAAATGCCATAAAACATTCCACATACTGCTTACATTGACATTTACATTTAACAAGCTCCTCTCAAGGACAACACAGCACCCAACTTCAGGATCCAAAGAGATTCATATAATTCCAGAGCTCCAGAGTTTGCCCCTTATCAAGCTGAATTACTGGCAACTAGAAAAACAACAGTGTCACTGAAATGCTGGGTAACAGACTAAGATTCATAAAGCAGAAATATCCCAACGTGTGGAAGAATGTGTTGCACAGTACAGACAAATTCAGCACATAAAATCACATGACAGACCTGTCTTTCCTTTTCATAGGAATAAAGTAGGCATAGGAAGAAAATATGCTCTGATGCATTCACTTTTTCTAAATCTGCTTTAGTGATTCCTGAGTGAAGGGTAGCACAATTACCATTAGCTTTAAAGAGTTCCCAAGGAACTCTAATAGACAGACCATTGCACAGCTCATGGCATGAATGATTTCCTCCTTTCCCCCTATCACTTTATGGCCAGACAACAAAAAATTTCCAAAGAGAAAGAAAAATTTGTCTCATAAACGTTGTTTTAAGAAAATTGGGGGGGTGTAAATGGAATTTATTTTGGAATAAGAGATTAATTTAGTTTACAGGTAGCAAAATAAAAAATAAAGACTGGAGAATTTCTTGCTGTAGACCTTAAGAACAGGCAAGATAACTGTTGAGCCAGCTTCCCTGTTAGATGTTCTTCTTGAACATGTAACATCAGAAAACACTGATAAGTCTGACACATGGCCTGAAGACAGGAGATAGCATCCTAAGGGTTCCTGGTCCTTGACAATGCACGAATTTGGATCCTGGGAGATAGAGGAATGTGGAACTCTGCATTCTTTGCTGCCTTGCCTTCTCCACCAACCAGCTGTGGTTATACCACAGCCTCTGGAGTGTCCAACCTCGATCAGTTCAAACCAGACAGCATTGTCCAGGTAAATGTGTCATTCTTGACCACGCTATCATGGATCCCTTTCATCCCTGTCTTTACAATCACTTCAGAGAAAGATTTTCAAGCTGCAGAAGCTGGCTGTGGATTTTGAATATCTAGCATTTCTGAGTTGCTCAGGAACATGTTGTTTATATAACCAAGAACATAGATGAGGACATTTTCGAAATTTAGATTCTGATTTAATCTTCCTATCTGGAATGGAAAGATATGGTGGGGATTTAGTCCTGACATGACCATGATTTGTTAATATTACAACTGTACTTGTACATTCCATATAAAACTATGTTTCCTCTGAAACTTTTAAACTGCTGAGAAGTTAAATGTCATAGTTCCCACTGTAAAGTGAACACAGAATACTTTACAAAAGTTTTCTTTAGTTTGTGTACACAGAGCCAATCCTTGTAACTTCACTTCCCCAAACTGCCAAAACCTCTGTCCTTACAAAAACATGTATTTTTTCTAAACAGAGTGTTTTGAAACAGCTCATCAAGTTCACTCACTGTTCAAAATAAATCATTCTATTCACCATCAGGTCATCTTCTCAAAACATCAGGAAAAAGATTCTGATGTACGTAACCTTTGTTTTCATCCTGCTGTCAGAATTAAAGCAATATCAAGCTTTTTACAGACATAATATTTGTTTTGCCCCTCTTCTGCGTGTTTTAACCAGCTGCTAAAATGATCATCCAAAATCTCCAGGGAAATGGATCACTGAAAACAGCTACATCAAGATAATCAAGTACTACCAAAAAGATGAAAATTACAGCAGGAAAACATCAATAACAACACATACTTTCTTTTCTTGAAGGAGAGCCATTGAAATAATTTCCCAGATTTCAGAGTTACATCTCTTTTGTGCATATGTTTACTGGAGAGTAAGCATATGTAACATGTGCACACAAAATATTATGCCAGGTATAGAAATATGGCAAAAAACCCCCCAAATCTTCTGAAGAGAAAAAAAGAGCAATAAATATTTTAATGCCATCCTCTGTATTCATTAATTCACATGTATTTTCTAAGCTTTTAATACCATTTCTCTTTGTTTACACACAGTTTCCATCTCAAGTGGTCTACAAACCATCTAGCTCTCCTCTGCTTTCCTCCATCAAAATTTAAGGCTATTTAACATTGCCAGATGGGCAACTCCTCTACATCTTAGCAAGAATATTTTCATTCACAGACATCCAGCAGCTACAGAAACAGATGAAGGCATTGACTGGGATGGCCAAATACAAGGAAGAACACTGAGGGACTGGGATCTTCCCTCTCCAAACCCCAGCTGAAGTGGTCCAGCGTGTACCGACATGTTTTTTTGCAGTAACCCAGACTTGAGAGATTTTTATAGAGCAGCTGCTGACTGTGAGGTTTCAAACTGCAGAAAGTCAACAATGAGCAAAGAAAGGCACCAATGACCACCTGTAAGCTCACTGATTATACAAGGCTGGTACTGTCATTGGAAATCTGCCATTAGTTGGCAGCAAAAATCCCTGCTAAAGATGACAAACATGGTACACATCCTCCCTCACATGAAAGAAAGGATGGGACTAGAACTAATGTCAAGTCTGATTGAGTTACTGGCAATTAGAGCAGGGAAAAAACACATACAAGCAAACTGTGTAGAAAAAAAATACTACTTTTTCCTCATGGTCATTGGACAAAATAAAGCACCGTTGACAGCTACAGATAATGTGCACAGGAGATGTCCTCCATCATGAGCAGAATTAAGCATCTGAATGGATCCTGCATGCAGAACCAGACCAAAATCAAAGTAACATTTGCTGTTTAGTTTTAGGTCAACTTGAGGGATGATCTACCACAGAAATAAAAACTTCCCTGGAAGATTTCAATTATATTGACTATTGCAATAACAAAACTTTCTGTGCAATCATTAGAAGCTCAAAGGCTCTTCACAGACTGGTTTTAAAGTATCACGGTCAATCTCTGGTTAAAAAAGGTACAGCAAATCCAGGCAAAATTCCTCTGAACAGCTCTCCTTTAAAGTTTCCTCCCTCTAGATATTAATTCCGTTGTATTAATCAATACAATGCAACACTGTGAGAGTTTTCAACTTTGTTCTGGGGGTGTGTTTTTACCAATCAAAAAGCAAAACAAAATATACTGCTTAACGCAAGGGCTTCGGGTGATAATGCAGCCCCTGAAGGAGCAGTACTAATAAATCCACTGTCAAGGAAGGATTTCAAGCATCCACACAACTTTTTCCAAGGAAAGGTAATGAAGCTTTAACCTTGAATCACTAAAATAATGGCTCTTCCCAAAAGAAACAGCAATGTCAGGATCCTGCCTGAAAAGCTGAGGAGCCCAAACAAGGGAAAGAAACAATTCAAAGTGAAATAGATTGGAGAAAAACAGGCTTTGCTCTCAATTCTGCCCATTAGTTTAACACTAACCTGAGCACATCTGCTGTGTTACCCTCAGCCTGACCAAAGTGCAGACACGCCCTGGGGGATTTCATCCCCTGACAGACTTAACTAGAGACTGTCAATGAAATCAGCAGACAACACAATGAGTTTATGCATTACAACATACTTAGGTGCACATTGCTCGTAGGAAGACTCTGCTCAGCTCTTCTGAAGGAAGAAAACCCTTTAACCCTTCTGAAATACAAGCTGTTCCTTAAAGGACAACCCGGTGATGCTGGCACCATGGCAACAGTGGCACCATGGCAACGGGGACAGTCAGTAACTTCATGATCCACACAGCTTTGATCTAGCCACACAGAAGTTTTTTTTCAGCTGCTGTAAATTTCTTTGAGAACGTTTATTTCATATTTGCCTGAATGCCTGCACTCATCTCCATCTTCTCTAAAGCACCTTTTTTCTCAAAGGAGGTTTTGGTCNTTCTCTCTCTCCTGATCTTTTTTCTTTTTTTTTTTTTTTTTTTTTTTTTTTTTAGCATTGTAGAAGCAATGATGGTAAATTCCAGTGGTTAAGAACACAATTAATTCCATGTATTGTGACTCAAAAGCAGCCAGAGTTTAAACATGCCCTAGCAGTCAAATGCCTAATGATAATGATAAAACTTAGTTCTAGTGTAAATTAACCTAGCCGGTTTTCATAGCAATTTGCTTCTGACAAAGCTTAAAATCACCTACATTTAAATTATAGAACATTACACTACATTACATTTAAAATATAGAACATATTAAAATTAGGGGGTGAGGGTAGATCAAATGGCAAACACAATCAGCAACTTGCCCTCTAAAATATTTTCACAACAAAAGCAGTATAAATGCTTGCATATAGAAAAATCATCTGCATTTCTGTGGCTAGGTACCCATATGCAGTTCCAGTATTAAAAGAATTAGGTATCCATCCTCTACTTTCTATTACATTTATGAAGATTTTTTCAGTGCTGTTTGCTGTAGGTTCTTTTTGTTTCCAGGATTTGATGACCAGTAAAACCATAATGCTGACCATGCAAGTGCAAGGTGGGACCAATAGGTGGTTGCATCCCTAAAGCTTCTTTAAAGTCACTGAGCATCCTGTTTTACTAGATAAATACATAATTAATGTACAGTCCTTTCATATTAATATGCTACAGTAACTAGCTTTTAGCCCTAAGCATCATGAATATCCAAAGAACTGCTGAAATGCTGTCTAATTCCATCATTTTTTAATTCCATATAAAACAGAAGTGCCCAAGCTATTGTGCTTGCAACATATGCATCTCATTAGCATTTTGGCTGCAGGAGAAATTGAACCATTAGGGGACACTGCATCTGTGGTTACTAGGTTGTTCTGGAACCCAGCTGGGTGCCCAGCCCCATCCTACAGTTCAGAAAAGGCTCAGAAAAACCTGTATTCTTGGCTTTGAATCACTTCTAGAGGATCCTCTGCCTTCACCTCTTTGAGGTATCTGGCAGCCATACCAAGACTTTAAGTACAGCTCATGCATAGCCATTTTGATTCTCAGCCTTAATTTCTTTGTCTCTCCACCGTCTGTCTCTTCTTCAAACTTTACAGGAGCCAGCACAAAGATATGATCATTATTTTATGTTGCAGAAACATCTTAAAATGTTAAAGTACAGTAAGGAAAGCAGGATATGTAGATTATGGAGTGTAATTAATAGAATCTGTGTAAGAAAATGAGAAACGGGATATCATGGTCATATTTACAATGATCAAACAGGAACAAGGCGAGACGAGACTCCTCCTTTTCAGAAAGACCTACATCTATCCATGTATAAACATGTATCTATATATGCATTCATATATAAGCATGCACTATATACATACACCACAAAAAAACATAAACATACATGACTGATGAGATAGGACTGAACTATTACAAGCACATTATAACTCACTTTGCCTTCCTAAAAAAAAAAGTGAGACATTTAAAGAAAATCAAAACTCTTTGGTCCTTGGAAAATACCACATTGGGTTGAAAATTATGGTAGTGATTTCATTCTGAACATCAAGTAGCCACTTCACACTACCTTCACTCAAACATAAAGATCAGACTTTCTGACCAAAGGCAAAGCCAAAAGAACAAGCATTTGCCTGTACTATTGGAGATAATGGCCAAAACATCCATTTCCCTTTCCTGTGACTAAGAGCTCAAGCAGTGACACCAATCTTCAGCCTATAAGGTGTAGAGTGGCTGCAGTACAGAACTCAACTTTAACAGTACCTCTGCTCATATTTTCAATATTTCTCTTAAATGTGCCCATCTGTAATCCAGATACTGTTATTATTTGCAGAGTTCCAGTTCAGTGCTAAGGACACAAAGAGAACAGCCTGCACAATTCTGTACACTGTCCCTAAGTGTGCTTTGGTGGTGTGAATCATGATCAATAATGATTCAAACAGGTGTGTGCACATGCACCAAACCAACAGCATCTGTTCAGGTCAGTTCTGCAAATGAGAGGCACAATCCATGCAGCTGAAGCTCTGCCAAGTAAGGACAACAAAAGTCATTTAACAAGGGACGAGAAGGCTTCTTTATACTGAATAAATCTGATTTTCTTTGAATTTGCCAAGAAGCATTTTGCTTATTTTTGTTATTTCACCAAACTTAAGACCCAACAGCTCCTGTTTCCTGTAAATGCTTCATGCATTATAATGCTTAACTGTACTTTTCCCGTATTTTTTCAGCCTGTCAAGGAGTCTCTTTTGCTTATATGTTGCCTCATTACCCCAAAGGCCTTAAATGGCTCCTGACATTTAGCCTCTCCCCTGAAACCTCTAAGCTCAGAAGTTGACAGGGAAATGTGATTCATCATCTT
>WEKY01040298.1:34367-57540 GCA_013390045.1 Picathartes gymnocephalus | reverse complement strand
AAAAAAAAAAAAGAAAAATTATCTTTTCTACTTTAAAAAATGGCTTATTTCTTGAGGATTTTTGGCTAGCCAACATAGGTATCTCATCCAGCTCCTGTGTTTACTTCCCATTTTCAAGCAACCTAAATTTACATTCACACTATAAACGTTTTTGACTATTAATACTGTTCCCAGAAGAGAAGGTTTCAACTGCTACACCCAAGCAGCCAGACAATACTGTTCCAGAGGGAAGGAAAGCAAAAAGTCTCTTCTGGTATTTATATTCCACCAGACTTCTTAAACCTTTCATGCACGACGTTTTAACTAGATTTATGTGGAAAGCACCCTTTCCTCCGGTTCCTCCTTCCAAACACTAGCTCACTCCACCAGCACTGTATCCGAAATCACTGAAGATACAGAGACAAAAGAGCCCCATGAAGACTTCTGGAAAGTTTCTGAAAGTTTTAGCCAGCTTCCGACTTCCCCGGTGACCCCTAAGAGATACACAAGGGAGCATAATGAGCGTGAATGATGAGCTGCTCTTTGTCACGAGCGCGCCTTTCAGGTCTCTGTCTGCAGCGAAAGAGCTTAGCAGCAGATAACCTTCGCATTGTCCATCCTGCTCCGAATGGGCAGATGAGGGGAAAATAGCTCTCAGGAGATGTAAAGCTAGAGATAGTTAGAAAGAAAAGAAAGAAGGTAGAGCTCTGGAAAATCTCTGTGAGCACAGTAGGGAGTTCGGGACATCTGTGCAGTGGGGAAAGGCTCTTGGGGAATTATTCATCGACTTGATTTTTGAGACCGACTTTCATGTGGCTTTAACATGATTGTAAGATGGTCCTTCTCATAATTTTTATTCTCCTTGCCAATGGTGTGAAGCAACAGGGTACAAACCAAGGAATTTAACTTGCCCAGCAACGTCAAGTTTTTAGCAAGATACCTGCTTTTACATGAGTACACAAGCTGTGCTACATGCACAGCATTTCAGAATTTAGACTATGTCTCAGTCTAGGTATGGTGAAGACAATAGAAGAGGGAGAATAAAGAGTCAAGCTTTTTTCCAACATTCATTGAATAAAACATCCAGTTTGATACGTTTTTAAATATTTCTCACGGAGATGAAAACAAGCTATTGTTTTCTCTTAATTTTTGCTATGAAGTGTCAAAGCAGTGTTAATGTGCTGTTATTTGGCATAACAAGAGTAATGCTGAGAAACAAAAGCCCTTGATTGTAAAGGTGTTAAAAGGTATGAATTAATGGATTTTTCAAAGGTAAGTATTTAAGTGCTTACCAATTTAAGTCCTTACCCATCTTTAATCCCATTAAAGAGCTCTCTGCATCTGACATTTTTTACAGGCTGTTTTAAGGACTGACCATCTGTTTTAAAGAAGAGTTTTTGGGCAGTCATCTTGAAACCACTTGTATTCCTCTTGTTTTATAAAAATGGCAGTAATTCTATGAGGTAGCAGACATTAGTGTACCACACAACTTGGCAAACACCATAGATTCTAGCAGAGTTTGAGGTGTGTAGAGCTTAAGTAGTTTATGAATAAGCTATATGCTTACATGCAGCTTTTCCAGAAATATTTCAGAGATATTTCACAAAGAGAGAAAAAAGATTAATTTTTTTTACTATTTTCCCAAATATACAAGACAATAATAAGAGTTATCATAATCAAGTTTGGGTTTAGGGGGGCTTTTTTGGGTTTGTTCTGGTTTATTTGTTTGCTTTTTAACACAAGCTGTCCTTTCTCCTCCCCAAGGTTGCCTTCTGTATTTTGCAAAAATAAAGCATGCAAATGCCTACTTTAGAAACTGGAACAGGGAATTAAAATGATATTCAAAAGGAGCTGAATTCATCCAAAAGTAAAGTACATTGTCAAACACCTCCACTTGCTCCAGGCACTGATGCCATGATTAGCTATGCAAGAAGCTACCTGCTGGTTTAGAATTATATGAAGTCACCTCAGGGTATCTACAAGCTTCTCACGCACAAGATACTGACAGTTTCTTTACTTGGCTTGATACACAGTCGTTGCTACATCCAAGTACTACATCATAGATTGTTATTTCACAAGCTGTCATTAAAGTAGCTTGCCTTATTCTCACCAAACAATTAGTCTGCAAACAGTAATGGTTTGTTCCAAATACCCTCAAAGACTACAAGACCTCTAGCATTTTTCAGGTAAAAACTTCTCATCTGAAGTATGAACGTGCACTGTTTCTTTAATAATAGAGAATTAGGGGGGCAAAGAGTATCATAATCTACCTTTACAAAGCAACTTAAACTGGGGAGCGGTGGCAGGAAAAAGACTTATCATGATACAAAGATGCCTGGTAACAAAGGTATCCATGAACCTGAACAGTAACATGTATGTACAGAGTTTGGAGCTAAAAGTGTTTTTACCTGAACTGGCCAACTTTCTTTGGAGAACCAGTATTTTATTTTAATTGTTTATTGTCAGTTACTGTGTACATGAAAAGTAAATATGGACAGTGCTGGGATTTAGATATAAGAACATATATAGTTAAGCTGTCTCAAGATAAACAGCATAAATATTGTTTATTCTGTTTAAAGTCAGTGATGATACTTAATTCAGAAGGAGCTTAACCTTCATTTGCTGGTGTTTTTGCACACTTTATCTGGTGATTCTTGGTTATCACCAACTCATACCACACAAGGAAAGGATGAGCAGTTCCAATTAGATCAGGTGTCTTGTACCTGTCCTTATGCAAATGCATCAATAAAACTCCATGTGGACAATCAGCTCTGTGCTTCAGGGTTAAGGTTTCCTCCTAGGCTGAAGTCAACAAAACTACTGCAATTTGCAGCTCTCCTCTGACATGAACACACATTTCCTTGAAAAGGTGCTTTGGTAACTGCACACTCCATTATTCATAGATTTAGTTTGGATCAAGTGACTCATTTTTACTTGTCGTCTAACTAGATCTTCATTGCTACAAAGAAATCCAACAATCAGTCTTCGCTCTGATCTTCCCAGCTTCTGTGCTTACTTACTCATTCCCCCTGAAGTGCGTCCATTCAACCTTCCTCATCCTGGTCCTTTTACATTTGTCAGAGGGCACTCATGGTATTTACATGTGTTTGCATGTCAGGAATCCCTGCTTGGCACAGCAGGCCACGAAGGTGCCTGCTAATAATTCTAGCAGGGAAGATGGGAATAGATGCTGTCAGCACCAGTCAGGAGTAATCTGTACCTTTGAAAATGAAACCATTTATATTTAGACACATAAATATAGACTGAAGAATCTAAATTTAATTCTTAGGCTGAAAATGTTTACCTCAATGAACAAACCCCTCTGGTAAGAGCTGCAGAGGAATGGTATTACTAAACAGTTGAAGATGATGATCTGGACTCTTCACTGCATTAATTTCCTGGTACAACTCCATGGCCCTTAAGCAAACACTTCCTTGAAAATTATCTTGATCTTAGCTAGCACACAGGATTCATGTTCTAACGTAACTCGTATTAAAACAAAATACAAGTGCTGATCAATAAAAAACCTGTATTTTTATAAGTGAGGAAGAGTAAGGCATACTGTCACTGGGATTATATATCTGGGCTTTGAGAAATTCAGGAGTGTGCAAAGGACTCAGAACAAATGAGATATCACATAAAGAAACACAGGTACACAGACACATATGTATGAGCATAAATAAATAGACGGTCTCCTTGTCTCAAAGATCTCATACTGTAATCACCAACAAGGCACAGCATCAGAAAACCACAAAAATAGGAAGTAGAGGGAAAGAGGAAGAATGGAAAATAGTCACCCTAATGCTAATGTATTTACTGCTTCATCTGAGATTTCACACTCTGTGTTATTCAAAAACATACTCATTAGTGACTTCAAAGCACACGGAAGTCGACATAAAGGCTCCTATTTGTCTAGCATAGACCTTTAAGCAGGCGTTTGAAAACACATGGCTACCTGCTTTGTGTCAGATGGTGTTAACCAATGCACAATGTCACTCACCAACACACACCATCCGCATGAATACCTTTTCTGTTTCTTCCACATTTTGCTGTCAGCTTGTCATACACTAGTTGCTTCACAATAATAAACAGACCATGGCAGGTTGGATTAATATCAGTTTTTATTACATTGGTTGCAACCATTAATTATCTGGCTGGCTAGTGATGAGATGTGGTTCTTATCTAATAGGTAAAGATATCAAGTTCATTAAAGTTCACCAAATATAAAACTAAAAAATTTGGCTGCTGCAACTTTTCTAGAAGTCTCATGGGAGAAAGGTCCTCATGCATACAGTCACATGACTTTTGCTTTTCCCATTGTTGTATAAAACTCAAGCTTGTACTAAACAAGAAGGGCAAATGAAAATTAGTTGGAAGAGTATTTCAAATTGCTCCCATCTTAAAATCACTTTTCTTCCCAAAAAAATATTTAGTAGCTTCCTTAGTGGGTGTTTTCTGTTATGATTTAAAATTATATCTTATAAATCCCTTGAAGAATTATCCTAAAAACACAGGGTGAAACTCAGGCCTATTGAAGTCAATGCCAAAACTCCCATTGACTGCAGCCGAGCCAGGATTCCACCCACAAAAAGATTCAAAACAAGAAATTACAGAATGTCCTTTTTTTTGTAAATGCTTAATCCCATTGTTCAGTGCTCTATTCTTTGGTGGTTTAAGTCTTCATTTTTACCTTGTCTTTGAATGAGGTTTTTAAGCCCTAACTCGGCTTACAAACTACCTTTAAGCATGTTTTCCATGCATTTAGGCTGGTATTTATAAAAATATTCACTGTGTGCTTATAGAGTATCTAGAAAGAAAGACAGTATGTGCACTTATTTCTTGCTTTTGTGTATCCAAACCTTTTGCAGTTTCAATTTGCATGTATATTAAAAAGCTTGATTAAGGCAACTGAAAATACCTACTTGTAAATTACTTCAGGGATAACTGTTTCCCTTAAAGAAAAAGCACAATTTCTGTAACACAAGATAAGAGTCTTTCTTAAGCACACTACGTCTTGAATTTTAAGTGTTTGGCATCCAGATGACATTTTAAGAATTTAATGTTATTATCCAGGAAATAATAAAGTTGTTATAATTTATACACAGAAATCTTGCTTGTGAAGTTCACGGGGCTGCTACATATGCAATGTATCCAAATCAAGGCCAAGCAAGGAAATGAAACTGTAAGCTACATGAAAGCATGCACATTCTACTTTTCCTTTCAAAACTTATAACTACCAGAGCACAAGCTGCCTGACCGCTAATGGAACCTCCTTAGGAGCACCAAACTCCTGCCATCATTTTAACCACTTTTCCCAAACAGACATTTTAACAAGACTTTGCACTCAAAATGTAAAAGCCATAGGATGAATACAGGAGTCCCCATTATTGAGAGACTGTCACCTGGAAAACACAAATCCAGACCAGGAGGGAGAAGGAACCTCACACGAACAGAGCAGAGGCCTGGACACAGCAGGATGGGCATATCTGTCTCTTGCAGAGTCCTGAGCAAAGAAGTCCAGGCAGCTTGAGCCAGGCAGTGCCTCCTTCCAGAGACATTGGGACTCAAGGATCTGACCTCCATTAATAAGAAACAAATAACTGATGGTGCCATACAATTCATTCCTGTCTGAGAAAGTTTTAATGAGATTAGGAATTGCACTGAAAATGTGTAATTAATCCACTGTTTTCATTCTAGCTCTTTGCATTTGCTTGCCAGATGAAAATGATAATAGGATGATATGGTCTCTCAAGCAAGAAGTTAACTGTGTCTGGCTTCAGGGTATGAGATGACTTATTCTCACAAAAGGAGATATTAATAGTACTCATTAAAAACAGACCAACTTTCTGTCTATAGACTTACAATATCTCAGAAAGGCAAGAAGTGTCTATTTTAGTGGGGCCTGGGCAGCACTTGACAGTACACTCAGAACACGTGTTGGTGAGTCTGAGTTTTTCAGCCAGAAAAAGGAACCTGTCACCCTGAAGAGCTTCTGGGATTCTGGGAAAGCAGCTTGTCAGCAACTTCAGCATCACGTTCGTCAGAGTGAAAATGACTTGATGTCACCCAGGAGTGTATTACCCCTCGCTGGTCTAAATTCTGCAAGAAACAAAGGTAGCATAACTGCACTCAGTTCTAGGTGACATGTTCTGAATTAACATAAGACCTCAATTCTTCATCTGACCAATCTTCACTCCTCCAGATGAATTCTCACCCACCATATTCCACACTGCCCTTCTCCTGTCAATTATGAGAATCACCATTGCTCTGTGTCCTCAAGGTGTCAGAGGCAATAGGACATTCCTTGCAGAGGCCTCAAGGACTAGAAATAACTTGCTCCTATGACCTCTTAGAGCCAAGCCTATTGATTTTTTTCAAAGGTGGAGCAGACTCCTTATTAATTGTAGCATTTCCTCCATGTAGGCCTGTAATTACAACTTCCTTGTTTCAGAATGACAGTATTGTTTCTTATCCTTAAACTCCTGAAAGCCTTGACATGTGTTTACTTTGAGAATCACCTCTTCCCCTGCTCTGTGCTGCTGCTGAGAAAAGGCAGCTGAAACACTACTCCCAGAAGACAAGAAGCTCTTGGTGTATCATGGAGATTAAACAAGTTTGGTTGGGTATGTGGAGGATAAAGGTTATTACTTTGCTGTTATGGTGAACTGGATTGCACTTTCAAGGATCTTTAGGGGATGCCCACACCCCATTACAATGAACTGATACATTTATGGTGCCACTGGTGGATTTGTTAACTCCAGTGCAATGCAGAATGAGGAACATAGAAAACAGGCAGCAAAAATGACATGGATTCACATGTGCTGTTAATTCCTCAGGAGGACATCACAGAGCCTTCCAGTAGATTCACACAAAAACTTGGTCTCTTCTGCTGGTCTCTCCCAGGAGCAAAGTATCATTGCCTTTTTATGCAGCCTGGCATTTCCAACTCTATGCCTACAGGTTGGGAGTCACAGCAAGTTTCTTGCTGATCCACAAGTATTTTTGAGGGTATACCTGCAGCAGTTGGATAACTCTGGCTCAACTGTGCCTAGATGAAAGCATCACCAAGACTGCCTCAGTCCTTTCTTTCCTCCTTGAGTTCTCCTCCTCTTCTTTTCTTCTCTGGATATTTCATCACATGAAAACACGGCAGCCAGCATGGAGGCAGCTACAGATGCATGTATGAGAGCTTTAGCCTCTCTCTCTGTAGGAGACAATTTAACTCACTTCTCTCTGATGGGAGTAATCTAGACCCTTTCCCCAGAACTATTTGAAACAGGTGTTGTGGAGCTTGCACTGGCACTTCCAGTAGTGTGTGCAGAAGCTCACAGGTATTTCAAGCATCCCTACGCTCACTGGTCTGTAGGCAGGTAAGATCCTACAGACCCTGTCATGGTGAGATAGCACCTTCTCTCATCTGAAATTGCTGAAAGGATTAATTGATAAGAATATGCTTTCATGTCAAAGCTGTGACTGCTCCTTCTTAGCACACATAATGAGACTGTCAAGAGAAACAGGGATGTTTCAGGTAAAGCTATGAGGACTGCATGGTACCTAGTGATGGGACTGTTGCACAGAGATATAAAGGCCATGCACAGACAGGCTAATTTTAGTCTAATGAGGTTCACCACTCCTCCTGAACAGATTCAAGGCACTTAAAGCTAGGCTTCTGCTTTGTTTTATCTACAAAGGCAGACTGCCGAGACCATCCTCCCCATCGTGATGGCTGTCTTCGAAAGCATGAACCAGAAAACAATTTGGACTTTTCAGCACGACTTTTCAGAGCAAGTGCTTACAGCAGCCATGGTCCCAGCATCTGGGAACAGAGAAGGCTGTTGGGGACAGGGAACTCATCTGTCAGCACCTATCTGAGCTGCCTGCCTGCCAGGGACCCTGTGCATTAAAAAAGGAATTAATAAAGCAAGGAAGGGACACACAGAGAATAAGTCTCAGAGGATAAAGCTCAGGTAAACATACCAGAGCTGCTCATTAGTTCAGGCACAGCTAGAAATGTAGCTGGGACAACAGAGAACTTCGGGCAAGGTGCAAAGGCTGATCAAAAAGCTGACAAAATACTTGGGCAGTTACCTCATGCATGTGCTACGTGCATTCAGTACCTGGGGAAGGAGGCACAGATTGAGGACGACAGAGGGACAGCTGCAGAAGCTGAAGTGATTGCATGAGGATATGCAAGGCAACAAGCTCCCTGTCAGAGATGTGTGGTGAAGATGGAGCAGCTCATTTACTAGAAGATGTTATTTTTACCTTATTCACTGTGGACACAGATGTCCTTCATACTCAGCAGAAGAGTATCTAACAGATAGCAATAGTGTACAAGTGCTTGCACATTAAAACTATTTGTGTCCTTCAACTACGGACTTTGTTCCACTAGACTTTTCCTCTTGGCTTTCTGGAAAGACAGAAAAGGTTAAGTGCATCTCTCAGGCCTCATTTTATCTGCCACTATTACTCACGGGGGTCAGAAACCCCCTTACATCATCTTACACACTTGCCTTCAGAGGAATGCTCCTGCCTCTAAGGAAAGCTCAGCTGTGTAGACCATGACCAGACTGATTGTGTTTCACAACACAGAGTTCAAGTTGGAGGGAAAACAAAGCAAAGTACATGTGCTCCTTCTGACAGAGGTGGTGTTTTAGAAACTGAGTTAAAATACCAACATTTCCAAACAGTGCTAAGTGCTGTTGGACCCTAAGGCTGTATTCTGGCATCCACAGGGCATAATTAGCTTAAGAGATGGTGAGGACTCACAGCCCATGTTAAGAGAGAGGCTGTTAAGGGGCTATCTGTAAATCAGTACAGTGGCCTCAGGCCTACCTTTGGAATAAAAAGCTTCACTTTTACAGCACCAAAGCCCAGATCCTCAAACACGTTCAGATGCTAAATTCCCATTGACCTCTCTCTAAGATTTCAGGCTTCAAATTTCAGCACTTTGGAACCAAGCAGACAAGCAAGTTTCTCAGGTCCCTCTAAAATCAACATTAACTTTCCATTTGTTTCCAGCTCACAATTTATATCAAACAGCGATGACAGAATTCAAGGCAGAGTATCTGACAGGTAATAATAACATCACATTTGCTTCGTGTTTCTGGGTGAAAATCCAACAGGAACAACTAACACCAAATTCTTTCGCTGTAATAATGTAGTCTTTGCTCTTATGAGTACTGAAGCAAATTGCACCTACAAATGTTAAAGGCATGTGTGGACTACATGACACAAGTAAATTCAAATTGGAACTGACAGGATGCCCTAAAATTGCACTCCTACATTACAGAAATACTGAAAAGTCAAAAAAGGTCAAAAAATAATTCACTTTGATGACTTGTAAAAATTTAAAATTAATCATAGAATCATACAATGTATTTTATTTAAAAAAACAAAGAAAATCCAGCGATATAATGCTTTGAACAATTTGAAGCTGTACGAATTTAATGTTACAAGTAGTTTATAATTAATTTTTAAAGGTATTTCAAAATAGTGGAGATGTTTCATTTGAAAAGCTTGTAGAGATATAATGATGAAGAGTATCTGAGAACTTAAAATGTCTTGTTATGCTGATCTTGTGATCATACACACTGGTCATGTGGATGGGTATAATATGACATGTAATGGAGAATGAGAAATTTGCTGAAATCCATGCTTCAGGAGGGATGGAATACCAATTTTCAAGAAGAGCCTGGTAAATATTGAATATGAATGTCTGAAATACTATTTTAAAAGGAAGAAATGCTGCCAAATTAAAAAAAAAAAAAAACCCCTAAAAATGTGATTCCTGACTGAACCAAAACTATGGTCTTTAAATGGAAGCTCACAAAAAACTTTTTCCTTGCCCATTGGCCAACAAGTTGTCCATGAATATTTTTGGCAGTAAGAAGTTTAAATTAAAACCACAGTGCTCTATTTCATCACGATTTTTTTGACACCCAATGCCAGACACTATAGGGTTTGAATGACAGAGCCACATCGCAGTTTTTAATTCCAAGTGTAACCTGCGGAGAGGCGCGAGCATTCCAACTGTGTCTAGAGTATCTGGATTGCCAGACTTCAAATCCCCTGTAAACAGCCTGTTGCAGGCCTAAAAATAGCTGGACATGTGTAGGACCTGATGCAGCAGCTTTTAGAAGGAAGATTCCCCAGCCAAGGGACAAACAGAAGGCATTAGGAGTTCAATGAGTTATTATAGCTGATTTTCATTTTAGGTTTTTTTTTCCTTTCTGTCTACCTCATTGTCATGATATAAATAATACTCCGAGTCAGGATATCACTTAGAGGACTCTGGAACATATTTTTGCAGCCTTTTCCAGATGAAAGGTGTAATTTAATTTTAATTGATTTTTATTCCCACTTAAATATTCACAGAATTGCCATTACAGAGATTTACACATGTGGACCTTGTTTTTTGACATCTGAACTCCGGTTATTTCTGGACTAGGAGAATTTAATCTTCTTCCCCTTACTCTTGTGAACTGGTCTTTTGGTGTCTAAGAACACCTCAGTGTCGAGAGTCTCCAGAAACTGTCCTCTGAATTTTCAAGAATTGTCTTAGCATATATGGAATTAATTTGTGCTATTGATGTCCCTTGGGTTGCATGAAAGTCTTCCAGAAAAAAAGCAAATTGCCACAGGCAATCTTAATTGTTCTCTTGCAACCGCTGGCCTAAGCGTATGACATACATGGCTTCGATCAGATGTGAAAGTAAAACTGGTGCTCTTTAGTCATGATATGGCATACAAAGGAAATGTTGGGAGCACGGCAAGCAGTATCCACAAATGATGTGCACCTTTAGGCACCCATTCGGAGAAAAGCTGGATGTGCCCCTAAAAATGCATTTCCACAGCACTACACTTGCTTGGTAAAGTATGTCTTTCCCTTCAGTACTGTAACACAATTTAATAATTGGCACAAAGGGATAAAAGGAGGGATAGTAAAATACTCACTCATTGGTCCAGGAGAAAAGTGCAAACAATTGCAGCTCTGTCAAACTTACATGCATCTATGGTTTATCAAATAAGTGCATTTGAAACATGATTCATGTATAAAGACCACGATGTTCTTTTCTGATGATTACTTTGCTGGAATGACAATGTAAACATGTTACATAAAATGTTTTGAAGCCTTAAAATAAAAAGGCCCTGGCACTTGTTATGTATTGCAAATAAACAGGCATGCTGAAATAGGCATATTTCAGTGTCTTATAGAACCTTATATATGCAGTTCATCCTTTCCAAAGAATTTCACTGCATGGATGTTTTAAGCACTGCTCTATTTATATTCATCCTGCAGCAAAGTACATTCAGAAACTACTTCCCTGACTTCAGTACCTATTTTGAAAGAACTTTGCTCTGGTGCATTTATGTCTTACCTATATCTTTAAATCTGATATAATGACTACAGTTACCCTAAGGGTGTGTATTCCAGAAACATTATGCATTACCTAGATGGACTCCATCAGTCAATTCACCCCAGACAGAGCCAGAGGAGCTTTACTATTTCTGTGTGATACAGACAAAGGAGCATCTGTCAGTATATCATAGAATCACAGAATCATAGAATGCTTCAGGTTGGAAGGGGCTTTTAAAATCTAGCTCCAACCTTGCCCACCATGGGCAAGGCAAGCCACCTACTAGAGCAGGTTGCTCTGGGCCCCATGCAACTTGGCCTTGAACACTTCCAGGGATGGAAGTAGTTTTTATGGCACAGAAATTTTAGTATGTTCAGATCTGATTATGAAGCCTAAAAATTCACACTGAATTTTCAAACATGCAAACCCTCAAAACAAAGCAGAAGCAGTATTATTTTATTTCTTGCGGGGAAAAGTAAATAAGTAGTTCTTCTTTGCACTAAAGAAAGACAAGGTCCTACAAATAGCATAACCTACATTTTCACAGTGGCTCCTTCCTAAATGATAATCCATTTCTTAGCATTTACATATGTGAACATTTTTTTCCTTAAATTCATGTAACTGTAAAGACAATAGACAAATTTCAGTACCTTTTGATACTATCATTTTCCCTTTGTATGTCACAAATACTCCATTCCATTTTAAATTGAAATGTGCCCTGAAACACACCATTGTGTCACTGCTCAGGGTGGGTCAAACGCAAAGACTCAAATATAATCTTACTGAAATTTGCAAGAACTTCAATGGATTCCAAAACCAAACTGCAGTCGAAAGCCAAGCTGCCATTCAGATGGATTATCAAGTCTCCTCAGAATGAGTGTCCTAACTTCTTGTTAGATTTTCCATTATGCCTATACTTGAAATTTCACTGGGTTAAGAACCTAATCTATTCCATATGGATTTGACAGTAATTTTAATGGGTTGTTTTGTGGATTTTTTTCCCAGTCATCTGCTTTACTGAGGGTAAGTACAGGAGAGAAGCAAACTAGGAAGTTAATGTGTACTGAAGCCTAGGATGTGATTCAAGGAAGTCATCATGAAAATAAATACAGCGAAGTTGTGAAATATGGCACAGAAAGGTGCTATTAATTAGCAAACATCACTTTCTTCAGCAACCAAGGAAATAATAAGCTAATGGAATGTCTCCTCCCTTTTTCCTCCCCATATATATCTCTGCACTCGAGCAACTTGCTGTCTAACATTCAAACCAAGCTACGCCTGGAATTACATAGTGCCCATACTGAACATATATTCCATGCACCGACAGACACGAGTGACATAGGAGCCACAGCACCCACAAGGGCAGGGAAGTCCAGGAGTGGGGGGGCAAAGGGACCTTCTCTCGAGTAACTCTGGGACTGACCTAAAACCAAACAGCTCTAGGCGTTCACCCAGGAGGCTGTTGTAGCAGGATTTAGAGTACTGCCTAGGCGGGAACCTGGGATCCAGTGCATGCTTGCTGTAAATCCCAGCTGAGGCACCGACACAGAATCGTTAAGGTTGGAAAGGACCTCTAAGATCACTGAGGTCTTGAGGACTTCTGCCAGGAGCTGCATGGAAGAATGAGGTTGGACCCAGGTCTTGCAAAGGCTTTGGCTAGCACCCTAACCACCAGAAAGTCTTTCCTCTTGTTGTTCTTTATCATTCAAATGTCTAAGAATGGTCTTGCGGTTTAGCCCCAGCCGGGATCAGAAAGCATGGAGCCAAGCACCCCAGGCGTAGGCAGGAGCAACATGAATTGTAATCACTTGGAGGCACACCCACCCTAAGTCAAAGTACATTTGCTTCCTGGCTTCTGTTCCTGGCTTGGACCATGTGCCAGTCACTTGAATTGTTGGTGCTTCTCTTTCCTCTCCTGTAATTTTAGGATAGCAAAACTGGCCTCCCTCCCAAGGCTGTTGTGGGGATCCATCAATGCAGACTCCTAAAGGAGAGTGAGATTGCGGGTCGGGAAGCTGTGTCTGAATGCACAGTACTGTTATCATAAATGTTACTCACAGAGAACTCAGATACGTAACTACACATGCACACAATCATTTAGCTTTATTGCTTCACTATGTTCCAGTGAGCTAACTGCAGATTACTGTGTCAGTAGTCTTAAATAATACTCTTTTCAGAGTTAGCCATTTGCTCCTTCACACGTCAAAATCTGGCTGAATATCTTTAAATAATTTGGGTCAATTTTGGCTCCATATGAGTGACTGTGGTTTTACAAAGCTGAGAACCTGACTCCCAAATTTTTATTGGGTAAGGTTTCAATCCCTGCTGTCGGCCATCACAAAATGTTCTAAACCAGTTGAAAAATTTGTGCAAATCACTGTTAGCCATATCCCTTCCTCTGCTCCAGAGCTGCCCATGTGGCATTCCTGGTCAGAGGCTGGCCGGGCAGAAGGGTGAGCAGGAGTTGGGTAAGCAGTGGGGCTGCAGCCTGGGTCCCCTCCCACCAGCAGTCCTCAGGCATTCCCAGTGCAGCCCAGACTGCTGCTGCATCACTGGTGGCATCAGCCCAGCTTTAGATGGGGCTGTGTAGCTTGTTGCTGCTTTGCTGTGCAGCCAACATATTCCTGAGGAGCTCAGTCTGGAGGAAAGTGGGAAATGTTAGTCGCGTAAAAGCCAGCCAGTTCTCCAGAAAAGGGATTTGTTTCCCTTGCCAAAAGTCAAAGTCTACTATATACAAAGGAGGCATTATAGCTTCTCATAAAAAGGTCACAATAATCTTTTGTAATGGAAAGTGGAATACTGCCTAAATATAGGATCTCTCCCAGAATTCCTATAGCGTGTAGATTAAATTCTGTTTATTACCAATGTGTAGATTGCTGCTATGCTCTGCTGTACAAAACTCAGCAGCTGAAAGAGAAGAAACCCAATCTATTTTGTGTGTAGGTATGTAACTGGAAAGACATATTGTTATATATATTTTAAAGTAGAGGAATTTCAATTAATCTGTAGAATATTCCAAGATGAGTCACTGATCTCCAGCCTCCTGTGGAAAATGTGTCTGCTTTTTTTGTCTTCCTTCCTTCATCAGAAATGTAAGTTGTGAAATGTGCATTTGCACAAGTGAGAATAATTTTATGTGAGCTTTCAAGATATATCATAAAAATACATATTTTGAGGAGTTCCTGGACAACACCTGCCATCATGTAGAAATTCCTGAGTACAGAATTACATCACAAACCATTACTGTGTCAAAATATGTAAAGATTGGCTCTTAATGGTCCCTCAATTAATAATGAACACGTGAAATGCCCCTATGTATTCACAAAATAAAGGTTTGCAGCTTGACAGAGTTCTGACACAAAGGTGATGGAAACTGATTAATTACAATTAACTGTAATCCTGTTTAGAAAGCAGTAGCCATTTAATAATACATCACATGCTGCCCAGGCAAATGGGAGTGGGGATTTCTCTCCAATCTATCTTTTGCTGTTATGTTCCTGAAAGCTTCTCAAATCCCAGTCCTATGTGGTTGCCAGTATGAAAACCTCATACAAGAAAAGTACCCTCAAGTCAACGTATCCACTTAGCCAGTATTTTAAAAAAAAAAAAAAAAAAAAAAATCAAGAAGATGATGGAATTTCCAAACCTTATCTTGGCCCTGCTAATCTAAAAATCCTGCTTGGCCTTTCAAGTATTGTTGAAAATCTGGCAAGCATCACAAAGAGAAGGCAATACATATTAGCTGTGCTGTTAGACATTCACTTCTAGGAAGCTCTGTCCTTTTGACTTTACAGATCTTGAAATGGGGAGTTACTGGCAATTTTAACATCAGAAAACGGAACAAGCATTTTGCATGGAATAACTTTTTCTCTTTCTGTCTATATTTCTAATCATCCTAAAGCAAAACATTCCTTATCCGCCAGTACCTTTTCTATTCCACTCTTAATCATTATTCCAGCAACATCCCCACTCAAAAAGTGTGCAGGTTACTATTAATAAAGTTCATTCAGAAGAAAACCAGCTTTTGCTAACTGATGTTTTTTCTTTTGTGTGGCAAAGAAACAATCATTAACTTTTATAGTTGCAGCTCGTATTACTGCTTGCGTGAGATGGGGCAGCAGTCACTTCTACTGCAAACACAGCAAAGCATTTCCAGAAGGCACATGTCTTTTATTGTTTTTATATATACATTTATATTCATGTATGCTTGCACATGCACTTTTGTGCTATATCAGATCTGTGAGAGAAAAACCGAACAGCAACAAAAATAATCAAAACAGATTTTCAAAGCACATATTTGGAAACTGCTACACTGATACATAGAATACCATAGAAAAGTCATAATTAAAAAAGATATTAATATGAAGAACATGTTGTAGCCAGCCATGAAAGCCTACTGTATGTTCATCCTGCATAGCTTGGCTGGGATATCAGTGACTGACTTCATCTGACTTACACCAGGAAAAGAAACAAATAATGTCACTGACAACAGAAGGTGCATTTTTTAGAAAAATATATGGTTGCTGGAGGCCATGACTCTGGTGGGGTGAGATTCCTCTCCTTATTTTTGCCATCTAAAAATGAATTGTCTTATCTAAACTTGTCACTTGATTCTCTCTGTGGAAGTCAATGGGAAATAGCAATTCATCTTATTCCACTGTAACTGTCTAAGATAGGTAGATGAGCTGCCCTTTGTAGACATCTCCTTCTTTCCATTGACTGCAGAGAGCCAAGATAAATTATTTAGATTTGGTCATTAATTTTTAGGTGATTAATGGTCAGTGAGACAAATACCACCTGACTCCCATGGGAGAAGAGGCAAATCTCTCACTGCAAAGCCAGTGGAAGGAATGAGCAGCCAAGGCCTGGAGGTTGCAGACAAGAACGTGGTTTCCTTGCACCGAGTCAGCAAGTCTGGAGAGAAGTAAATGAAGGGCATGACTTAATTCAATAATAAGGGAGAAAGATTTGGATTTCCCATAATGTCACTGCCTTTGAATCCTCTCTGCTTCTGATTCTAATGACAAAGACTGGCTTTCCAAAGAAAAGGATCAGACTACCATTTTTAATAGATCTAGCAGTTGGTCTTCTGGTGCTGCTTAGTCATAGGCACTATTAGAACTCTTTCCAAGAGCATTTCCTGAGAGAGACAGTGGTCTTTTGGAGAATATAACAGCTCATGTGGAGGAGAGACATCCACTAATAATCAACGGGTTTTAGTTCCCATATGCAGAGTCTCTGTTTGGTCCTGCACCCTTTGAACTGCCAGTGGATGCTGACCAGGAGCACTTTGCGCAGAGGTGAGCGTGCACCTCAGAGAGAGAGTTGAACTGTGCACAAATAGACAAGGCAGGGGGAGATCACTTGCTCTCTCTGACCACTCTATCACACTTTAGGAGAGGAATTCATTGCGTCCATGTGGAAGACTGAAGAGGTTCTGGCACCCCTTTTAACTCCAGCAAAGCCAAACTGAGCTACAATGGCTACTTAGACAGGCTTCCAGGTGAAGCTTATCCAGCTCCCTAAGACCTACCTATAACATGACCAGACCACTGTCCAGAGACAAAACTGGCATCACAGTCTGCACATAGGCCTGAAGGAGGAACACATGCATGATAATTTGGTTTACGGTTAGATTAATTACCAGAACAACCACAGTGCAGTGCACGGGGCTGAGCACTGATCTAATCAGCTTGGCACGCATGTTTTATTCTACCACTCTCCATTGCATTAATACCCTCTAAAATAGGTGTCAAAATGAATAACTGAAAGGGGTAACCTCATTGTGATGGTTAGCTAAAAGTTTTAAGTAATGTGAGTAGTTAAATAGGAAATAATTGGCGACATTTTCTTTGACAAAATTCTCAAAAATACAACTAACAGGAGCAATTTAAGCTGAATGAAGAGACTGGTTTCTCTTTGCACCATTCTCACAATTCTACTGCAAAATGTTGACTCCATCAATGGAACAGTTGTAGAAATTTTTCCAATTCTTTGCACTTCATGAGAAATTAGTGACGGACACAGCCACCTTTTTTACACATTCCTATTTCACTCCTCTTTACGGCAAATGCTCAAGCTGATGTTTCCTACACTCAGGAGGATTCAGATAAGGGCAGTAGGTCTGCACCATGTTGTGAGCCCCTTTTGCCAGCCATTTCCCAGTGCTGCTTCTGGCAGCTTTTCTGGTTTTTCTGTATCTCCTCTGCCTCTGTGGTATTTCTCACACTCTTATGCACAGATGCAGCTTGCTAATCCCTTTGCCTCTGGGGCCTGTCTTCATGATACAAGACAGTAAAGCCATACCTCATGCTTGCCCTGAGTTCCAGAGAGCAGCAGAAGGATGTCAGTGTGGCTGCACTGCTTAAAACCTGGGCAAGCATCTGCATCGTGCGGTACGTTGTGTGCTGCAGACACACTCAGCTAAGCTTTCCATCATACATCAGTGACTTGGTAATGCACTTTTTTTGGCTGAAGAGCTCTGCTGTTTCAGCTATGCTCAACTGCATCTTAAAATTATCCTGAGTCAAAGGAACCGTGATAATAAATAATGCCAGCGAAGGTTAGCTTACCAAATAAAAATTTACTGTACCACATCGGTAGACACCCTGACCTGGAGGTATCACTTATAAATCTGTGGTCTTCAAAGCAATTAAAAAATAAATATTGTAAAAATCTGGTGCAATCAACTGCAATTTGTACTAAATTCTTGACTGGTTTTGTTTATGAAAAAAAAGTAAAAGAATTGCTTTTGATATCTTAATCTCTGTTTGATATCAGCTTTCTCTTTCTGGAATGTAAAGCAAAGATATTAAGTATCCCATAAATCTAAAACCATGCTACTGGGAAGGAATCCATGAAAAGCAAATGCTGTAAGAAATACAAAAGCTGGTGTCTTTGTCTAGTTAAGAAATTTCTAGTCACATCAAAATAGCTTCTCCTAAACAAAGTAGTACTTGCTTGCCATTAATCAGTTGTACACTAAAGGAGTTTAGATTTCTGCCTTGGAAACATGTACACTTGTGACATGCAAAGCTACAGGTAGCCACTTTAATTGGATTTTCTTTTGAACAAGACATTTATTCCCTGGGACGGGAACAATGCATGTATTAATAAATTATTGAAATAACAAATAAAACAAAGGCTAATCAAAGAAACACTGATAACAATTATGCACTCTGAGCTCTCAAACTGTTTTGACAAACTGAAAAATCTTCAGTTTTTAGCATTTCAGGCCTAGGTATTGCATTGGCTTCAGCAGTGATTGATTTTTGTTCTTAAAGAGGATATATACACATGAAGACATACTGAAATGATGCAGCTTAGAAATCCAAAGATAAAAAACCCAAACAAACCTCAAACTGTACCCTGCACATAGATTACCCTTGCAAAGAAGATCTTGAGCATCACACAGGGGTGCAGAACACTGCGTGCTAACTGAAGAAGGGTTCCAGAGAGGGAACGCATTTCCAGAAAGGGACTGGGCCTCACCACAGCCATCGTGCACACTTGCTTTTCCCTTGTAGTCCTTCCCAAGTGCACTACTTAAAATGAATAAAGTACTTTTTATTTTTGCTTCCTCATCTGTTTATTTTTTGTTACCCTCTTCCCCAAGAGGGTAACATGAATTTCACAATGCCTGTACTTACCAAATAAACCCCCTAGTACTTTCCAGCAGTATGCAAAATACGTTTCTCCTGTCTGTCACCATGAATGGTTACCCTGTTCTTTACAGTTTTTTTCCAGAATATCTTTTTTATTGGCCACTCTCTGTGACAGGATACTGCATTATAAGGATGTATGGTCATATTCAGTCTGGCTGTTTTTACACTTTGTTTTTACAATAAACACACGGAGCTTGTGAACACTGATCTTCTGCAAGTGAGTAAGGCTGCGTTCCACCAACTATGTTTTCCTAAAAATAAAGAGGCAAGGAATGATGAGTAAGGAGAGTAAAATCTCTGTCTTCTCACTTAGGGATTGAGAAGAAAGCAGCACCCCATATAGCACCCACAAGGGGACAAAATGCCACCCAGCACACCTGAGGATGTGTATTGATTGAGGTTTGCCTGTGGCAAAAGAATGAACAACAAGCAGCAAGCTGCTCTGCTCCACAAAGGCTGAGGTGCTTTCCATATGTGCATGTAGCTGTAGAACTTTGAAGTAAGCAGAACTTTGAAGGCGCTGACCAAAGGGATCTCTGAAGTTTTGGCACACCTATAAATGTGAAGATGCTGAGCGTGGGGTTTGGAGATGGTTGTTTTCAGTATTCAAATACATGGATCTCTTGAAACATCGCAGCAACTGGTGGTAGTGCTACTGGTGGTGGTTTAATTATTCTTTTTTATAGGAATAGGGTTGTTATAGGTCCTACACAAGTTCTAGTAAAACTGCTCTGAGCTATAGTAAAACACCTGAGCTGTAGGATAAAAAACTGGTTTTGTCATGAACTACATGACTCCTGGTTTGATATTCTCAGGATTTAGACGGTAGAGAGTTGTTCAGTGGCTGAAAATTGGGTGTTTTGAGAACAGTGTAAGCAGGTAAGTGTCCGAGGATGATCCAATAAATAAGGCCATGCATGTAGCAATTCCTTCACAGACTACATAGGATGTTGAAAACATTAGGATCAATGTGACAGTAATTTCTCTGGTTTTTATGGAAGAGGAAAAGGAGACAGAGGAAATATATTTAAATAAGACAATATTTCATAATGGAATAATGGAAAGCTGTGGGTATTGAGTCTGGATGGATGAAGTTGGTTGTTTTTCTAGGTTGTTTTCTTTTTTAACTGATAGCCTCAGTCAAATGCAAATAACTTTAAAATTTATACTACAGAAGACCTTGTATCTTACTCTTTTAAAATATAGAGTCTGTACATTTTCTGGGCAGAAACAGTACTTGGTGTTGGCAGCTCACAGTTTTGCATAAGGTCTGTAATGAGCTATGAAAATTAGACAAATACCATGACCTTTGTCTTGCTTTTTTTTTTTCTTTTTTGCTAATCAAAACAGAAGATCCTGATTATGTTTCCTTATGCTCCAAAATATACAACTTAAGAGAAGGGGGTTGTTTTTTCAAGAATATTTTCCTTTCCTTATCCCTTATATAAACTCTTTCTGGATCAAAACAACAGACTTTCATTCCTGAAGTCAACTGTATATGGAATCTTCAAAACACTCCCCTCGCTTAAAAAATAAAAATTAAAACTCTTCCCCTTGAGGAAAAGGTATTTATAAAACCAGGTTAAAAAGAAATATGTGACAAATGGGATAGGCTGAAGAATGTACTTCCTTGGGCTTCGAATTTTGTAAAGCACCAGCATCACTGTGATTTAAATTGGTAATGAAGACAATAGTGCATGGAGCCCCTGATAAGGAGTTTGTGGAACCCTTAAAGGAAGTGAAGCAATCACAAACACTCGTGCCTGATAGATAAAAGACTTCAAGAGACTTCACCTCCAGATGTTCTCTCTGCCTCCTAAATTACAAGAAGCTATCCACAGGCTGTGCATCATTTTATTAAGTATGAGGAATGCATCCTGAATAGAATGTAGAGAAGTATATGAAAGGACTGCATACCAAATACAAAAAAATCCATAAGATTCTAATCCTAAATGTGGCAATTCATTTTATTGTTCAAGTAAGTTTGTTTTCTACAAAAAAGTTATATTAAAAAAAATTGAGAATCTCACACTTTCAGATTTAAATATTTGTATTTTAATTGTTTATTGTAAAAGAAAGCAAGTAAAACCCCCAGCCTTTTATGCTTTGTGTAGCTTGTTTTTTCCTGCTTAGAATTTTCATAAACTCCTGAAGGTGCTTGAAGCTCCCTTGCCATATTATAGTTACAATAAAATCAAACTTCACATCTCAGACTTTCTCCAAAGGGACTTCTTTCCTCTGTGTCAGGAAGGAGTGGGAAGAAGGGGAGTTAACCAGATTAATGTTTGTCGAGCTAGCAGAATGCTTGTCATCATTGATCAGGACTCTAATTTATGTGACCACATGAGAGATAGAGACTCTCAGTCAGCAACTCTCTTGCTCACTACAGGAGGAAGACATTGGCCAAAATTCAAACTTATTATTTATTTCTGAAAATACAAATACAAGTTCCACTGGGATTTCCCTGATGAATAAGTGTAACCAGAGAGGAAGGTAGAACTAAATTAACATAGCTAGAAAGCCACATGCTGTAACCACTAAAATGGCCAATGAAAATGTAAAACAAACAAATAAATAATTTCTTATTAATTATGATTTAATATTATGGAACTTCAAAATTCTATACCATTTCCTAATATTAAGCAAACAAACAGGTTTTCTTTCTTTGAATTGAAAGTGAGCTAAGAAAAACATCTTGCCTCAGGAAGCAAGCATGAAAACATGAAACAGTATTTCATACCAGGGCTGATGTCCTGGGTGATAATAGGCAAGGAAGGATGAATAATGGAGTCCTTAAGTACCCACGGAAAAGAAGGCTGGCAAGGCTTGAGGACTGTCTTCCCAGGCGGGAAGAACTGAAATGAAAGCTGGTGACTGGGTTTCACAGGAGAGTTGGAAAATGGTAGCAAGCTCTGTGAAGTATCTGGGTTAAATACAGTGAGAGTAACTGTGCAAGGAGAAGGGTATTGAAGATGTGAAGCATGTAGGATGAGTTTCTCCTCACCTCACTTTAAAAATCTCAGAGTTAGTCATTCAGATTCCCTTTATAGTCAATAAGTACTTCCAGAGAGTGAGTCACCTGACCTAAATTAGACGTCTATCTTGAGATGGGATGAATCACACACTCAGAGTGTCTATTGATATCTATTGACTATAAAAGGAACCAGCACTTGCTTAGATGCAGACATCTACACTGCAGATGAATCCCATCCTTAGGCATTTTACAGAGTAATGTGATAAACACCGGGAAAATCCATTCTTTGGGGCCAAGCTTCAAACACAGAATGGGCACAGGGAATCTGGTACCCTCCCCCTCACAATGTAACTGGAAATAGGATTAATAGACTGGGTTTTAGGATAATCCTTTATTGAGTTGAAAAGGAGAGGCCACAGTAAGGAATGCTGCTCTGCAGAAAACTGCTGCTAATGACAATAATTAGAGTGAATCAGAGGCTCTGCTTAAGAGACAGAAGTAAGATATGTGTTGGGTGAAGACAGGGCGCAAATAGCCTGTCTTCACTTTGGAATGTGGGGTACTGCATCTAATCAGAGACTGATATCAAAGTGTTAAAACTTTATTAAAAGCAGAATCTAAACAAATGCCTTTCTACCTTGCTCACCCTCCCAAATTCCTTAATGGAGAGTTTAAATGAAAATAAAAGTTCAAAATAAGTTCAGTCACTCTTGAGAAGCTCTTATATCTGAACATTCTGCAAAGAGAGCAATTTGTTATATATTAACTGGAAGATTTAAGAAGTTAAATTTTAGAAAGGTGTGGTTCATGCTAGCAAAAAACTAAGCCATATTTCAAATTTCCCATTCCTTTAAATATCATATGTTATAATTGCACTTGCAGACTATTGAATATAATCTATGTTTTTAAACCTTTGATTGTTTTCTGCTCTGTAGTCTCATCTATGCACCATGTCATCACTTGGTTGAAGTAGAACAAAATTTTCACACTGACTTCTGTGGGTGCAATCCCAAATCTGTTGCATCTACAAACACAAGACTTCCACCATCAGTAATATTCTGCCCTGGGTACAGAAGATCAAGTAAAGGTGTTGATTTTGACTGCCTTCTCTGGGGACTGCCAGTCTGACAACCCTGGTAGAATCTCAGGTGTTATCCAATATTCATTATTATATCCACTATTTATATTTTATATAT
>WEKY01040298.1:0-34266 GCA_013390045.1 Picathartes gymnocephalus | reverse complement strand
ATGTGTGTGTGTGTGTATGCATGTATATATTATAATCACTATTTCAGTAGTTGAATTAGTTAAAAATTACAGTTTTACCTTTTGTTCTACCTTTTCACATAGATACACGCTCTGTTGATACACAGCTTCCCGACTTTACAATTAGCCTGTTGTAGAATGACCTGCCTTGGATCACCCCTCTATTTTGTGGAGGAACAGTTTTCAGAAAGTGTTCTGTGCTTTGTGGGACTTACTGAGCTGTAATAATTAGTAAACAGAGAAACAAAGCATTTGTTGAAGGTAGTCATGATATGAGTTAAAATATAGATATCTAAGTCAAATACTGTCATTAAGCAGATGTTGTACTTATAAAAATTATATTGTGTCTACAATACAATAAGGTTACATCACTGATGACAGTAACTTCACTTTCCTTAACACTGTACAGGAATTTTTTGAACAGGATTGTGACTACATTAGTGATACATCAGCAGTAAACGCCAAGCAAATAAGCAATAGGTTAAATGAGGTATATGGTAAAATTTGCCCTTTAAAACTACAAAACTCCCGGCAGGCTAAAACATGGAAACATCTACATAAAAGTTGCTTGCATAATTCATGGCAAGGCTTAGTATTATGTCCATTAGAGCCAATATAAGGAATACAAAGACAATTTTAAAACAACCAGTGAAACATTTAAATGTGCTCTGCATTCAGACTTTGTGTGGAGATTCCAGTGAATCTTAAGAGTGCATTTCTTAGTTTAACATTTGTTTTGCTAATTCCTCCATGTCTCCATGGTTTGTATTTACTGTTCTGTTGCTAATGCATTTTAAAGCTTTAAAGCTTTTAACCTTTAATCTCCACTTATTCAAGTGAGGTTAAGTGATCTTTTTCTTTACCTCATGTCCAAAAACAGGTCTTCAATCAAACATTCTTCTGAAAAGACCACACTCACACTTACCTATATCCTCATAAGCTTCCTTTTAAATGTGGAATCCTTTCTAAATGGTAATTCATAACAAACATATTAAACAGCTTGTGCAGCATTCAAGAGCAAAATAAACACTGTTTCTTTCCTCTGTCCTATCACATTTAAAGAGGGAGACACCAAGCACATTTGATGGACACACACAGACAGGGTGCTTCAGAGCGAAATGATATTACATTTATTTGAACAAGACTGCTATACTGCTACTGTGCTGCAATACATAGATTTTACTGAGAAAAGAGCTGCAATACATAGATTTTACTGAGATAAGAGCAGAGTGTCAGGGAAAAAAGCAGAAATGCTGTAACCAGGCAGACATGTTTTTAAACAAATCAACTTGGGTATTAGTTTTGTCCGTGTAAGGGCTGAGTTACAATTAACTCAACAGAGACTTCAGGAAATAGCAATGTTTTTTAACATTCAGTCAGCTTTTCCATTGGCATTCCTCCCTGATTCAATCCCCAACACACTTGTCTCTCCTGGAGATGCCGCCTTCTTTTTCTTGATGAAGAGGAAACCTGGGAGTTGAGCTCAGAGCCAATGCCCAGCCTTTGGACAAAAAAAGTTAGGAGTTATTCTTCAGCCACGGTACACTACAAAGGGAGGCACACAAGTACTTGAAAAATCTGTGTCTATTATACCCCCTTTCAAATCAAGTTTTACACCTTTGTTCTTGTTGTGCATGGGTAAGAAAGGAAACTGAAGACAGCAGAAAGAAAAGGCCTTGCAGAAGGGGAAGCTTGTATGCAGGAGCTGTACAGATCCTCAGACCGGTCTCAGGAAAAAACCTAGTCCTTCCAGAACTGAGGTTTGTAATGTAGCTAAACCAAATTCCCATTTACTCTTCCGTGTCTAGGTTGAAATTTTCAACAAAGTCTCCAGTTACCTACTCTGAGACTTCCTCATGGAATCTAATTATATGATCTGACTATGAAATCTCTCTTCTAAAATTTTCCATATTCTCCAAGGTTCTGTATATGAAAACAGGGACAACATGGAAGCATCAGCTCAGAGAAATGCTGGCATTCTGTTTCATCCTATGTGCATTACTGAACACAGACTGTGTTGGTCCTAAAATGAGGCCAAATGAATGAGAAATAGAAATATAAGATATTCAGTTATCAGAGACAGATTCAAAGCTGATTGTTGTTAGTGGGAATTCTTCTGTTTACCCTGAAATCTTTCAGTCAGGTTCCAGATAAATCACACAGCAAAACATCCTTTTGGTATCAAAAGGTCAGGGCTTTTACTTGCCTATTTTGTTCACATGGTAAAAAGTTAGGGGAAATTCGAAACCAAATTGGTTCAGTAACTCATGGAAAGTGGAAATACAATTGACTCTCAGATGATGTAACAACATAAATGTCATGCTCAGTGACATTGCATACCAGCAAATACTTTATTTCAGTGTCCAATGATATTTAAAAAAAACCCTTTGAAGGAATCTTGGGCAAGTTTGTTCAAAAATAGAGTTCTAGAGTTTTTCTTTTTTCATTTTGGTTTTAATTATAGCAATTGCCTTAATAAAAGTTTCTGAGGTAAGGACTTATGCATTCCATTCACTCACTGCCGTGTTTAATTCCTATCACTGTTCAATCACTTGTTACTTTATTTTTAGGGGCAAATTTATAGCAAGCTGCTGGATCACATGTACCCAAGTATTTGAAGTATCTGCAGCTGCTTACATTGCAAGGGATCCAAGCTGCATTCCTGTCATGAATCATAGATTTGTGAGGGCAGAGCCATAAATATATATTAAAAAAAATGCAGCTTACACAGCTTGAAATCAGATTTTAAACAACCTTCCTAAAGGACTCATAGTGCTGAAAGAGCTGGGGCACTCATTCACTCAGGTTATGATCTCTTTCCTGACACAGGGCATCTTTAGGTTCTCATTATGAGAGCTTCTGCTGGGATGTGTACTGGAGCCACACAATAGTCACTGTGTTCCTGCAGGTAGAAAGAATAAATAAGAGATAATTAACAGAAAATCATTCAGGACCAACTACCCAGGGAGTTTCCACTTGCAAAAGCTGATGAACAATGGATTTTACATTGTCATTGATGTAAATTCTCTTCTGCAGGATTTGCTTGTGCAAACAGGACTTGGACCTATAACTTACGTCATTTTGCTGTATATGAGAATGTCACCAAACTGCACTTAAAAGTTACTGGCCGTGAAATAGGTGAGATGAGAAAGCTGTGAAAAATCATCCTGTCGTGAATAGATCTTTGTATCAGTGTGTGAATGGACACGGACAGTGTAGGTCATTCTCAGTCACATTCTCTATTCTGAGAATGTCGACAATTGCCAGGTTACTCTGAAAATATTTGGGACTAAAGTGTTTCCCAACTGCTGCTGTGACTAGATAATAAAAATGAGAGTGATTGCTCTTAGTCACTAGTGATTATTTTGTGATTCATTTTTAGCTTCCGATCATGAAGGAAAAAAATTATCATGTGACACAGATATCAACCCAACCAATACAAACAGAGTTAAACAAACAGTTCATGAACAACATGTAGTCTGAAATTAAAGTTTTCCACCACTCCCTTTGTTTTTCTTTCATTTACAGAACAGAATAATTCTGAAGAGAAAGAGGGTAAGTTCATACATGAGTCACTAACCAGAGAGGGCTGAACTGCTTGCATAGTTTGAAAAGTTCTCTGTATAATAAGATTAAAATAACAGTGTAAGTATGTTCATTCAACAAGTAATAACTGTAATATTATAATATGAAAATTAGAATGGATTAGAATCCCTATTACTACATAAGAACATCTGCAATTTTATTATATAAGAAGACTCAAGTATTGCACATGCAAGACAGGTGAGACTGTTAGTAGAAAGTTCTGATCTAAATAAAAGCTATGTCTGCTAATCTTTATTTGAATCTCAAGATGCATATACTTTACCCTTCAAAATGGCCACAAAAGCACTTGTCCAGTTCCTTTCCTATTATCCATATCTTATATATCTTCCTGCTTTTCTTTCCTAATCTAAAATGCCAGTTTATTGATTCAAACTTAATTTTCCTTTCGGATCTTTTTTCAAATAGAAAATTAAAGTTCAGCCTCTTAATAGTTCATAAAGAACCTGTGGTCATCTTGTTGCTTGCATTCTGAAGGAGATATAAATATATATAATTTCTTGATGCAGGGGCAATGTACATTTGTCTCAGATAATAAGAAAATAGTGAAGAACAATAAAGAGGATTTTCACGAAGCAATATCTTGGGAAGAGGAGCGTAATGCTTTATTTCAGTATGTAAAAGCATCTGGTACACTTGCCTTTGTTTACTTCTAAAAATACACCACTTTTGACGTGTATACATATAAAGAAATGAATATGTGTCAGTGCTTTTCTAGTATCATACATTTGAACAACTAGTTGCTGGATAGACACAGCAGTAGTAAGCCTGATATCAGGAGCACAGTACACAATCACTCAGAGTAAAGAGCACCTGAGAATAAGAGAGGACTGGGAAGGAGCCTATGCCTTTTATTTTTCCTTTAATGTTTTTCTTGTCAATGCCTTATCTACTCTGCAGAAGGATGGATAGTTATGAGTTCAAACAAATACCATTTCTGAGTGCCTTCATGCAACTAGCCATTTAAGTTTAACTTCCCTCTAAATCAGCTATTTATGTGATCTCTTAATGTTGGGTTTGGAGATAAGGACAAAAAGTAGGATGACTTTTGTTTTTCCATTTCTGACTATTATTATGTTTTATACCAGGTGTTAAAGGCACACACATCCGTTCAATGTCCATAAAGTGTTATCAAATTATAATGACACATTACTTATAAGTATTACAAAAGTTCTACCTGTAAAAGGGTTTTCTGAGAGCAGCAATCTATTACAGTCCAATCCATGCTTGACCAGCAGTCCTTTTCAGACAATTTCCCACATTTGGTACGTGTGTGTATGTTTACATGGACACACAGAAAAGCCCTGAGATTCTCTGTCAATACCGAGGGCAAGCTGAGTGCCAGCCAGTTCTGCAGCTGGAGTGCTCCTGAGCTAAAATAATCAGGGGAGGTTTAGACTGGATATCAGGAAAAAGTTCCTTCACCAAAAGGGTGGTTGGACACTGGCAGAGGATCCCCAGGAAAGCGCTCACAGCACCAAGCCTGGCAGAGTTCAAGAAGCGTTTGAACAATGGTCTCAGGCACGTGGTGTGATTTCCAGGATAGGTCCCTTCCAAATCAGCATATTCTGTGATTCTGTAAAAGTCCCTTTCTTGCACAGCAGTCCTCACCATGGAGATAGGCTCTGTCTCTGTCTGTTGTTAAAGAAAAATATATATGATTCTACAGATTTTCCTATAATTATTGTTTTGGATTGAAGACAGTGCCTAAAGAAACACATAAAACAATTTCCATCAAATTCTTTATAAAGGTTTGTTCAAATATTTGTTAAAGAATTGCAGGGCAAGCATTTTCACAGCTAATTTTAATCTCTTTGATTTCTCTTCTCTTCAAAAATGTTGCAGTTAATCAGACAGCAGAAGCAACACCATATGTTTAATCTCAATAAAATTAGAAAACACTTTTGCAGAGAACAAAGATGTAGTCAATGGAACTATCCTAATTTAGACTGCACTGTTACCAAAACAAGAAACTCTTTTCCAAGAAGTCTGTAACATACCTATGACACCTTTTCCCATAGTTTGCTTCAGACTTCTGGCTGCTGCAATACAGGTTATTTTTGTCAGAAAACAGTCAAAAAATCAGAGCATGCCCCTGTCTAATTCCTCAGCAAAAAAATATTAATTAAACTAATTTCTTACTACTCTTATTTTAAAGCATTTGCAAACAGTGACAGTAAAGGAACAAATTAAATCACTTCTTACGTGAAGTCATAAAAGATTATTTTGTTGTATATGACATTTAGTGATACTAAAGAACTACTCATTTGCATATCCTTGTTTCAGTCTTTTTATTTAAAGTGAATGATCCATCAGCATAGAGGAGACTAAAAATCAATAAAGCAAATACATTTTCCTTGTAACTTGTCCAAAGGTTGTGATTTAGTTACAGTGCAACTTAAGTTACTGGTTCATTTACAGCATGTACGACAGCACAACGTCTTTTTATTGATCTCAAACTATGTGGCTCACAAAACAAAGACAAGAGAGTTTAAAAATGCCAAGTCCCAAAAACAATTCTGTCCTAATGGGTACACCCATTTCCCAAAACTGTGTTTTGATCTGAAGTCTGTTGGAGTCAACAACTGTCTTCCCACTGACTGCAGTGGGTATTAAAATGAGGTTTTTAAATTTTACACAATTAAAAAATAGTAATAAAACGTACATATGAGAAACATTCATTTGCCAGAAGCATTCCTTTACCATTACCATATGAGGATATGGTGCTTGTGTTCATGACAATGACATTTTAGCATACAGAAGGCAAGCAGAAGAACTATGTAAAGAAGGAATAACTCACTGTGAAGAGGAAAAATTCAGATTTTCCTCAGTTTGTAAAGCAAACTTCCTTCTTCAGTATTTTAAAAAGTCATCTTTTAATGGAGGACATTCTTGTCTATTTGTGCAGTGGAGGACTTTAAAGACCAAACCAACTGAGGTAACAACCACCATGGTGTGTATGGATTTATGTATGTGTATGCACAAGTGTATACGCACCAAGTGTAAAATGCCTCTTCCTAAAATCAGTTGCAATTTCTGGCTTGGGAAGGCTGGCTAAGGGCAAAGGGAGAGGGAGAGAGATTTTGTTACCACAGGCATAAAAAAATTCTGGCACCAGCATTTGCAACTGCAGAACAGAACAGCGTAATGATAGTTTACATTTTTTAAATTTCCAGGAGGGCATATTTAACATCCTATGGGCTTATCACTTAAAAAATATATGCCATCCATTCCCTAAATAAAATTCCTACTTTTAATAACTTCTACTTTGACCTTGCAAAACAGACAATGCCATGATCACTTATCCTCAAAGACTTTGTTAAATCTCCTCTAAAATATTGCCTACTCCTAAACAGGATCAGGATTTTTTAAAAATCCAAAGTGAATCAGTAAGTGACTGTTATCCTTTAAAATCAGGATGGTTTGGACATGAATTTCCATGCGTCCCCTCACTAATGTCCATCTCTACCAGAGACCATTGAATTTGCCTTCACACAGCTTCAAGTGTCCCAGGAGGTCCAAAGAAAGCCAAACTGAGAAAATGAAGAGACACATGTGTTCCTGGGAAATTGCAGTTTTACTCTGGAATTCCTTAATACAGAATAGGTTTCACATAATTAGCCCATCAATCAAAAGACAGTGAGATTCTGGAAATTATTGTAATTTGGAATCGCTCATTGTCTGCTTAAGACCAAAATAGAAAATGTTTTTCCATGTAACTGGTGAGAGACCTTGCCTAAGGAATGGGACATTCAGGTACAAATCCTCACTTCAGAACACTTTTATACCAAATAGAATAGTTTGTGGCAAGGGGAGCTGAAACCAAGGAATGCAGCAGAATAGGTACATGGATGGCCTGAATCCAGCCTCTGCTGTCTGTCAGGAGAAAGCCTCTTTCACACTCACTTTTCAGAATAGCTTCATTATCAGCGTGCAGGAGAAAAACATTCCCTCCTATACATTTTGATGCACTCTGACCATGTTTACAGGATCAAGCCCATGATACCCCTGCTTTGAGATTCCTGCTTTGGCTTGAACTTAAACAGCTTCAGCACCTGTGGGGATTTAGACATCAAAAAGCTTTTCAAGTTAACCCTAAGAACTATTTGTAGGAATACTTATTATTACTTATTAATCTTCATTTGCACATATTTCTTTCAGGGTTAATTCTTGTGATTAAGGAATTGCTTAGCTCATCAGAAAGACGTGATCACTAACATGAAGTGGGGAAAAGAGAACAGGGTATGTGTGACGAGATAAGTGAAGTAGCTAAACATGGACCTTCTCATAGGCAAGCTCTTGCTTTGGCCTTTGGACACTCTGTGACATTTCAGCAAAATCAGAGATCATGGTACATTCTCAAAGTATCTTAAAATGGGCCAGCCAAGTGTCAAAACAAAGAACAGAGCAACAGTCATGAATCATGCCGACTGGTAGGGAAATGTTCAGAATTTGAGTAAAAAAAATGCCAATGCTCTAAAAAGTGCCGTCTGGGCTGTAGGATATTGTGTCTTTTTTTGTTTGCTTTTGTTGTGGGGTTTTGTTTGTTTGTTTGTTTTCCCACTTCTTCTTGTATATTCGTGTATTTGCAATCTGTAAAAAAACCTGTAATGCATTTTGGATCACAGCTGTTTACCATACCACAATGCAGTACTGAATTTGCAAGAATGCATGGCAGATTTTAAAATTACATATACCACAGATTCTGCAATGAAAAGGCTTGACATTCCTGGGAGATCAAGTGCCAAATCAATTAAAGACACTTTGCATGTGGAGGTTGAGCTACTGATGGCGTTTCTTCCCAGGAGATGGTATCAAAGAGACATTTAGCATCTTTGCTGCAAACTTGTTGCTCTTCTTTGCCCGGAGCAGGGAAAGACTTGGAAAGGATATGCCACATGTATTTAAAGCGTACAATAAGGAGCTTCTAAAAAGATACGGGAAAAAAAAGGCAAGTTTTAGGAAAATTTAATAACAAATAAAGATGAAATGAAAGAATATGACTTACATGAACTTGGCAGAGGTATGAGAAAATGGTTCTGTACTGAGAGTGAAAATGTAAGAAGATAAAAGACTTTGAAAATACATCTTTGGTTAATTTGGCTGCTTGGTATCATAGTTCTTTGTCACATTAGCTTTTTTAGTACAAATAAATTTTGTGAAGATCTCTGCTGCGTTAAAGGGCTTTCATCGTGAACTGACCTGCTAGAACAGTACAAATATGGTCTCGTTCACATTACCCTGAATTGAATAAATAACATTCATTTATTTTCCTTTGAAAAAAGTCACTATTATTCCTCTGTCAAACAGTTCCTCACTTTCCTGTACTGCAAGCCACTTTCAGTTATTCTCACAGGGTTGTGTTTCCAGGAGGTTCTTTTGTATACCCAATGCATTATTCCAAAACATTCCACTTTATTTTCTTTTTGCTAGAATGTTGTCTACAATAACTTTGGTCCACATAGTCCTAGATTTTTCCCATTCAGGTTTCAAGCACAGAACTGATATAGGAGGTTAACAGCAATATGCAAGAGGCACCTTCAAAAGTTAGATTCAGTTTGACTCATCACACTACCTATTCTCATTTCACTCAATACTGAGAAAGGCTGAGGTGACTGCTATAGGCCCCTCAGTTAGGCAGGATTATTTCAGGTCCTGAAGTCTTTAAATCAGTGCTAAACACCTATTTTTAAAGATGCACTATCTTTCACACAGATACTATGGCTCTGATACAAAATTTACTCATAAAACTGTCAGACACTGGGCAGACTTGACATTCGTAATGACATTTATCACCCTTAAATCCTAGTACCCAGAAATTATGGCATAGGGTATAGGACTGACAGGAGAGTGTCTACAGGTAGCCTGGCTACAAGAACTTTTACTAGGTGAAAAGTATATGAATTGTGTACAAATGCTATATGCAGTCCTGTAATCACCAAATCACATTGGATATAAACTAGTGGGCTGCAAAATAAAGCAAAGTTTGGGCAACCAGCTTCAACTTGTAATATTTTATATCAGCATAATTTGGAACAAGATACACCAAGATTTTTTGTTTTCTTCAGATAAATTTGGGTTGCAAAGATTTGCTTCCCTTCCCTGTATAAGTGCATTTCACTTTGCTTTGGAGGACCATTTCCTGACAAATTGACAACTGATATTCAGCTGATAGCAGAACCCTTTGTTACTGTGTTAATGAGCTCACTATATACAGTTGCAGACATTGCTGAGATTGCTGCAAAAACTCTTCACCAAAGTGTTTTTTTTACATACAAAATTGACGGGAACATTTTCTGAACCTTCAGTACTTCCCTTGTTCCTTCCTTTGTGCTTGTTTGTTTGTTCTTACTCAGTCCCATCATCTTCTGGCATTGTTCTTGACTAATTGTAATGGACTGATTCCTAACACGTGTTGTCAGTGGATTGTTTGCTGGCATATCTGACAATATTACCATCTACTTCAATCTCTTCTAAATTTTGGGGGGTTTATACTGTGGAAATTTAATAAACAGGCTGGTAATTTAGAAAAAGAAATGTAATCAAGATGTGTGGGATAGGACAAGGCCTACTCTATATCCCATATTCTTCAAATGCAATTGTTTCTTTTCAAAGTATCACAGCTGTTCAGCAATAAAGGACTATCTGTATCCCATATGCTAAAGCCAGATGTCAATATCGATGTGTGCAAATTTGCAATGCACTGTTCAGAACAGTCAAACCATATTTCAGGGGAGGACATTGTCCAGGGAACTCAAGCGGGAGACTTTCCAGCACAGCTCCCTGTCAAAGTAGTAATAAATCCTTTCCTTAGGGATTGGACAAAAGTTTTGCATTATGTGGAAAACTAACTCTTCTTTCTTTACCAATAAAGGAGCAAAATGACAAACTAGTGTTTTAAAGAAAACTCACCTCTCTCCACTGCCTGTGAGATGCACAGAGTGTGAGCAGCTAGGATAAAAACACTGACTTTTAGTGAAATGAATCCCACCCTCAAGTGCATAATCACAAATTATTATGAAAGTACAGATTTACTACCATCCACCCCTACAGCACATGCTGTATCTTCCCACTCATTCCATCCCCTTTCATGAGGCATGTTCATCATATGTGTCTCCCCCTCTGATCTCTTCAAATTCTTTTTGCTCAGCCAGCACTGCTTAGGTAGGTGGAAACCTACCACCACTCCGCTGACCCCAGCAGCACTTCAGAAGCATTTCTTTCTTGCTCACTTTCCCATCTACTAACAGTCCTAGTAGTCTTCCACTTTTCCTCTTGCTCCCTAGCTAAAAGCTATCACTACAGACCACTTATTTGGGTAGATTCAGGCAGGTCACTGACAGGTCCTTTAGAGCACAACATCCGTGTTGGAGGGGTAGGAGGTTGGAGCAGAGCCCTCCTATTAAAAGAAAAATTGTGACTTCAGTAGAGATCCTCACAGAGATCTATTCCTGTGATGCCATGAAACAATTTCTTTCTGGGATAACCTGAATGTTGGCAATAAGGCATAGAAGTTCCAGGCAAAACTAATGAGAAATGAAAACAGAAGTGATGTGGTATTCAGCCTTCAGAAAGGCAGAGTTCTTAAGCAAAATGAAGAAGAAAAAGCTTAGAATACATGCTGAATAAAAGGAAATACATTATTGGATTTTCTTTTTTTATTGAGCAAAACGCTAGAGTCCCATCACATAATGAATTCTCTATAGTTCATTAAATATAAATCTCACCCATTCTCCATACACAGTGTACCTATTTGTGGAGGCTGGTGAGTCCAACGAGCTGAGGTCCACGGAGCTCCCTTGGAGGGACAGACTCTAAGTCAAAGGCTACCCCCCTGCCCTGGTTGTGGTGACTAGAAAGGCCTCTCCCAGGATACTTTGCGACCATATGCTAATGTCCCCCAGTTCTGACTCCCTGGTTGGCCCGTTGGCCTCCCTGCCCCTTTTCTCCCTTATATGTCCATGTTCTGGAGGGTTCTCCCGTTCTTGCTCCCCCATTGGCCCGCTTTCCCTGGCCCCGCCTGTGTACCGTCCCCAGGCCCTCAGATCATTGGTCCTGATACATTCTCTGACCCTCACCTACCCAGTATGAAACCCTAGACCCTCCCGTTGTTCGTCTTCATCCCTGCACACCTTCACGTGTGGCTGCAATAAACCTCTGTGGAACTCCATACAAAGGCCCTTCCTGCTTCTTTACCGTCGTGATCCTACCAAGCTATCCGGTGTGTGTGTGCCTGCGACACCGAGCAGCTCCTTGCTGGAGACACTTCTGGAAGGTTGCAGCTCCTCACCACCAGCCCACCGCCACAACACCTATTCATCGTCAATGAACAACTATCCTTACACCATTCATTTTTGTACATTTGCATCTGGGACCGATGCTGGCATGGAAGTCTCAAGACCCCCCAAGATGCAGTAGAAAATTGTACAGTGAATCATGAGCATTAGAAATTGCATGAACACGAATGACCTCACATCTCAAACAGTTTGATCCAGGATGGCCTATTTAAGTAAGAAAGTCTGCAAGTTTTTTTGCGTGCATGCAAATCAGTAGATTATATGGAAATGAACTGCATATAAGAATAACTCATAGAGAATTTTTGCTGTGTGTATGCAGGTAACAGTTTGAGAGGCACAAAGCTTTCACCAAAGTTGAAATAAGTCTCTTCTTTTTTGGATATGGACATAGCAGTCCCTTCCCTGTCCCCCGTCCCCCATACCATGCAAAGGACAGATGTAATTTACATTTTTCCTTTCCTGGAAGATACCAGATGGTTAACAGTGTGCTTCAGGAGCTGAATTCACAGGAAAAGAGATGGATCCTATTTCCAAGAAGTGTGTAAAGTAAGAATTTCTGTTTGAAGGTTTTTACAGCACTTTGTTCCCAACTGTTTATTGTATCCTGACTAAAGCAATTTTGGCATACGATCCCAGTAAGGATATCTGTGTCCTGATATATGTTAAAACAACTCCAAATCTTTGCCATCTGACTGAAAATGTTAACTTCTTAGGTGTTATCTTTAGCTTTGCTAGCCAAAAAATAAAAAAAGAGCACATATTTGGCAGCACCCAAAAGAGTGACATCAAAATTGTCCCCAAAAGTAATTCAATCTCCTCCTACTTCACAATAAGGCACATTTGAATCTTCAAGGGATTGTGTTTAAAGATAAATTGTTCTAAAGCAGCTGAGTAGCTTTACAGACCAGGTCCAAATTTCAAGAATGTGTTTGCTATTACCTGAAAATCCTATCTCCAACTTGAAGAACCTTAGTACCTCAACAGTTTGAGTCTCCATGAATGGCAACGCTAAGCCTCACAGGAGTTTAGACACACTCTTGATTTTGCAGGGAACCATTCCTGAGGGATTTGGAGAAGTCTGCTTGACTTCTGAGTTGATTAATGCAATCAGTAGATAAAAGGAGACGCTTCCACTGCATGAATGAGCCCTCCTTCTGACAAGAAAATTGCTGGGATCCAGCCGGCAGAAGACAGTATTGACCTGGCCCTTCTCCAGAACTTAGGCAGGTTACCCATGATTTGGGGAGAGGCACTGCTAATTACACAGGTTTCAGGCTCTTGTACCCCATTTGAGATTAGGCACTCACGAAAATAGAGCTTGCTTTTCTACAGTCTGCCCTCTGCATATCAGTTTTATGGTTTAAACACTCATGAAGGATGCAGGAAGTTTAGGTGCCTGAGCCTTTTTAGCTTGAGGTTTGTTTTAAACTCCATGCTGTAGAGCAGCTACTCACTCTACTTTCCTCCTGTTAAGGCTTTTTTTATATAAGCAAGATTCAGATTTAAGACAGATCATTCCCTTACTGTGGGGAGGAGAACAACAAATAATTTGGGAACCTCTTGGGTAGGTCACTCAGCTGGGAGTGGGGAGATCTGGTTCAGGTCCTGATCCCAGTCTTTATTTTTTTCTAAATCTCCTGCATACAAACTGCATAAACATATCTGGGAGGGGAACCAGGCATCTCCCTGCTCCCTGCAGAGAGCACTAACTGTGAGGCCTCAGAAATCTGGGCAAGTTATTGCCCAGCATGTGGACACTGAATCATCCTCTCAAGATGCCTAACTTTCTTACTTTCTGATTAGGCTGCCTGAACACCTGATTTACGTGTTTTGACTTAATTCCCTGAGCACTGGGCATAAACTTTGTAGGCACTGCAAAGATAAAGTTCAAAACAGGCGTTATCAAACTAGCTCTAAATCACTTTTCAAAGGTCTTGCAGAAGTCCTAAGTCCACTAAATGCACAGGAAAAAGAAAATCACCCAGATTAGTTTCTATTTTTACATATTTGTTTTGCCTCAGTCATTCTTGCATCTGTTTGATAGCTGGAAAATTGTGCACTAGTGCAGACATTTCCTAACTGGGTATGCTCTATCCAATTGCACTTAGGTTGCCCAGGCAGCTAGCAAAAGACATCACCATCATTGCCATGAAGGTGCACAGAAGATGTGGCAAGGCTGATGATCTGTATGGCAGTGTGCCCGGCAGGACGTGCCAATTCCCTACCACAAAGGCTGCCCTCAGATTCTTATCCTAAGGAGAAAACAGGAGAAATCAGACCACTCACAGCGACACAATGTCAAAGAGGACAAAGTGCAAGCCTAAAGAGAATAGCACAGTATAGTATAGCACTGCAAAGAATACAGTATTCATTCTCTGCTCTTGCCTCCCAGTGATTTTGCTGCCTTGCCCTCTGTACTTTTTATTCTTTAGCTATTAAAGGAATTAAAAATTCAATAATGCGCATTAAAAACTGCAGTCTTAATCTGAAGGAATGGAAATAACTGCTGAGGCTGTCTAAACTTTCTCAGAGAAAGCACACAAAACCATTTACAAACCTACAATTCATCAAAACCCAGCAAATTATTTCTTCTATATCTTTATTCTATGCATCTTCAAGGCTTGTGTCAGTTTTATGCAGAAGGTCAAATTAATTCCACATGTAATCCAATGCAGCAAGTGAAGCTGTATTGTAGCTTCACGTCCATATAGATTATCTAGACTTTTATTTAAAAAACAACAAATTACCGGAGTTTAAAAGCATTTGTAATAAAACAAATAAGTGTTTCATCATGTTCCTTCCTGTGGCACATGGAGGCTGTGACTGTTAGTCTTTTACTATTATGTTTTAAATCCGTGACAGAGTATTGGAACTCATTTTTGGCCTGTGGTTTGACGGGGGTGTTTGGAGTAGATGTTCTGTGAATCCTACAGGACTAGCCTATCTTTAGCATGCAATTGGAAAGAACTGGTCTTGGTAATCTAGGTGGTCCCATCTGTCCTGTGATCTTATGCTTTGGTTTTTCAAAGTCTTCACCATATACTTCACAAAATATATCTTTCACACTCTTGGACTGGATTGCTACTCTCAAACTGCTGATGGAGAAAATTTAACTATTTGTTACAGAAAAATATGTTTAAAGGGTCAAGGACTTGGACAGTATTCACTTCCAACAGTGGGATATTTATCAGAAAAAATACATCTCACCATAGGTTACAGAAACATCTTTCTGAGTTGTGTGACTTTAGCTGTATTTTGTTTCTGCTGAAACAAAGGTATTTTTCCATGTAAGGCAAGTAGTTACTACTGTATCTGGCATCTACTTGAAACTCTACCAGGTCATCCGGATTTATTTTTGTCAAATAGTAAGCCCTTTGGCTAGAGACTTATTTTCCCCACAGGTGTAAAAAATGCAAAACTGTAATTTATAAAACAGAAGATGACAGAATCCCATTTGTACAATACGTCTAGATGCCAAAAGGTAATCTTATTACAAATAACACAACCTTCTCACAGCACTTGCTATATTATTTTCCGGGTGGTCTAAAAAGTTGATTCAGAGAATAATGCCACAACAGCAACTTGTAGTTCCTAAGGCCAAATAGCCAGATGTGTCAATAATCAGTGCAAACTGGAAACAGATGTGGGTCCTTGTTGAATAACAAATGCAATGAAAATACTTCCTTAGCTCTCTCATGCTTTCACACACACAAGAATTTATGTCTTCCATATTTTTTTAATTGAATTATTTGCCGCTTCATTTTTATGTCACCAAGATCTCTTTCAAAATCTTAGTCACTCCACAATGAACTAATAAAGATTAGTATATCTACAGCAATTGCTTAATATCTGGTCAAATTGCTTCTACCTAATCATTTTATCATGGAAATTCCTTATCATTGAGATAAGATGAAAACTGTTAAAGGCAGATGTGAAGGCCAAGTCTGGGTAGTCTCCTGCCCCTGCACAGTTTCTGCATGTGTATGAGAGTAGACAGACTATAGGATTGATAACACATCTCAGACCACTGGCAAAATCCCTGACATGACTAAATAGACTTAAGTATTGAGCGAAAGTCAAAACAGTGTTTCAGGAATATTTCACACCATCAGGATCTCTGTGAGACCTTGTATAAAGCCACATGTTCAAACTTGATGTGTACCTTCAGTCCTTGTCTGCAAGTGATGACAGCTCAGTTATGTGAAAAGCTACTTTAAAAGGGAATACCATCTTCAAAACAGAAAAGAAATATTTTGTGAGCTAAGAATCCAGGTATTGTTTGCTTAGATTGTCATGTTCAGCAGCAATCAAAAAAAAAAAATGCCACCCCCTCACTCTTAAGAACGAAGTCACATTTTTCGTAACTGAAGAAGTTTGAAGATTTTTGATCGCCCTTGTATCCCAGAAAAAAGACAACTTCTTTCACTATTCAGAAAATACAGGATATTATGCCTTTTAAGACTCACTGGAACTATCACCTTTTGAAACTAAACAGGAAACTGGGAGAAAAAAAAAGTTATCTGTCTTGTTCCCACACGCCAGCATGCACATAGATCTGCACCAAATCTTTACCAGAGAAGTTATGTCTGCGTATGAAAAGGGCAAAGAGCACGGAGGAAGAGCTCAAAATTGTGAGTCATTCCCACAAACGGAACCAGGGAAAATACTTTACATGCAAAACCCCAGAAAGGTGTTGGAGTATTCATTACTTCTCCTAAAAATGAGTTCAGGAGAACAACGAACATTTCATATAAAGGATTATAAACTTGTTATCCTACTGTTTTTCAAGGTGCTTTCATCCTTCGGGTTCTGGCTCTGGTCTATCAGCAGACAGACTCAGTGGCAGTGCTAGTTTTGGGGATTCCCGTCTCAGCTTCAACTACTAATTCTTCTTCCTACTCCTGCTCCTGCTCCTCCTCTTCCTGCTCTTCCTCCTCCTCGGTGTCCTTCTTCCCCTTCTTCCCAGTGCTGCAGTGCCAGGTTCCCTGCACTTTACCCGCACCTCTCTTTGACAGACGGGGCTCTGAACCCCATTTAATCAGACCTTTTCTTTAGCCCAGACCATTTCAGAAGCTCGGTGCACGCTGTAGCTCTGGGAGCAGTCAGTCAGCACAAATGACAGGGCCTCTGCTCTGGGACGAGAGCTGGGCAGGAGGGCAGGGAGCTGAAGAGACTAACCTTTTAGCTGTGGTATTGCCCCATAGCTACTGTGTCCTGAAACTGCAGCTTCAATAACACTGTTTTGTTCTGAGTATATTGTTGGTAAAATCCCAAGTAAAAAAAATAAATTGTGTGAAGGGTATACTAATATGTATACATTCACAAGTTTATTACCTTGCAGTAGGAATGTGACTTACAAGCAATAGCTGTACATCAGCTCCCATGTGTCTCCTTGGATGCTCATAACTTGATAGAGAAAAAGAAGGTGGACAGATTTTGGCAAATGGAAACAAAGCTGCACTCTGATCCTTGTATTAAATTTTTAGTCATTAAATAACCAAAATCATGGGCAATTAGGGATGTGTCTAAGTTAAAATATACCCTGTACCCTAATTTCCAAATCTTTAAACTCAAAATCAAATGCAACAGAGGGCTAGATTTGATCTAGCAACAATAATTGTCATATAGCCATAGGAAAGATTATAAAAAAACTTAGTCACACTTTCCAGATGACTTCAATTCAGAAAGCAGTGACACTAAAAAGAACACAGAGGTCAATGTCCAGAACCACCTGAACATGATTCCCAATGCATGTTGTTGCTAAAGCAAACTAAGATATTATTCAGTTATACAACTAGATTTTTTTTTAAGCTGGAGTTGTCCAGTGGCGTTACTGGTGTTTGTGATATTGAAAAGTCATGTTTCATGTATCTAGTTTTGCTGCCCTCATTGAAGTGGATGTTGTAAACCTGGTGAGGACACACGCAACAGGGATCTGTGATTTAGAAAATACGCCTTGTGAAATCAGATGAAAGTCATGCCCACAACCTCATAGCACTGCTCAGTCTTTGCTGCACAGCCTTTGGGGCTGCTCTATTGCACAGTGATATCCATCTGCCTGTCCCAGGCTGCCATTAGGTCACTAATTAAAAAGCCAGAGCCCATTATGAGGTATTGTAGAAGCAGCTGATTTTGAAATTTAAGTTCCTTTCAGTAGCAATCGAGGATTGCTTAGGCCTTATGGTGTGTAGCTCCCAGCTCCTCTCCCACTCTGCAAGATCGTGTCTCAGGAATGACTGGAGGATTCAGTTCTCTTCCAGTAGGGAAGAGACATCACTCTCCCACAAGCCACGTACGTGTCATATTTGGGGGATGCTTTGTGGGAAACCGCTACTTCTCACTAAGCCTGTTAATTTGGCCAAGGGCCTCTGCTACTGCCTCACTCTGGAGCAGAAACATGCCTCTGGTCAGGGAAACGCTGTGGTGCTGAATCTGAGTAAATCCTAAAAATATCTTATAGGTAGGCTATAGGGTGTAATACCTCTGTGTTTCACAGGTTTTTAATAAGGATAAAGACCTCAAAAGTTGCCAGGCGTAAGAACAGTGCCATATAGTACCTTGCAGAAGCTGATAGGTAATAGCACTCACGAGGAAGAGAAATTAAGATAGGTAGATTTTGAAGCTCAAAGAGACCACGGCCAATAGTGTGACCCTCTTAAGTTCATAGGCCCCAAAGCACAGTGACAATTTTTTATAACATTACTAAAGTAGAGATATCCTTTGGAAAGATTTCCCATCTTGCTTTAGACTTGGGGATTTGGAGAACTTGTCTTCTGTATAGTCTGTTGCTAACAAGGGTTAATTAGCCCTGTGAAAAACTTCATCTTATTTTATGCTTAAGCTGTGTTGACTTAACTTAGAGCTATTAGTTCATGTAACAGCTTTGATAGATTACAGAATCATTGCAACACTGACTGGAGCAATGCCTAAATACCTCTGAAAAACAGGCTTAAGCTGTGTGCCCAAGGAAGCCTGCCAAAAGGGTACTCTTGACTTGTCAGCTCCTGGACTGGCACTGAAATGATGTGTCCATTTTATCACCGAACACTCAACTGCAAATTGGTATGTTAAAAAAAAAAAAATTCAAAATAATATAGAATAATAAAAAATGCAGTATTTCCATGTAAAAACAAGAACTAAAATTGTTTTTTATCAACTCTCAGTAACCTGAAAGCCCTTTGAACTCAGAATTTTCCTTCGCTTGTGATAAATGATAAAGAGGAAGTCTTTTCCAAGAGACGATGACTCATAGAGAACTCTTAGAAATTCACAATATTCAATACAGCTGGCAGTGAATTAAAAAGCCCTTTTTATAATTATTTGGTTTTAGATGTTCCTTGTCCCAATAGCCACAAAGCACATCACACTAGTCAGTTATTTTCACAGTGCCCTTTAGCACATTAAATTATTATTTCTTAGTCATTATTCTGATTAGCAAGTTCATATTCTTAATGCTAGCTATCAAAGGCTAATTTCATAGGATAACTTAATTTCCACTGAATTCCATTTTACCTTAGTTACACTATGTCTAGCATTTGATATAGCTTAGAAATACGTTGCAATGTAGAGGCATCTGATAGGATTGATATGAGTGAACTTGTGACATTTCTATTTAAGTAAATCACTGTCATCTCTTAATATAAGAAACATAAGGCAATCTAAGTAAAAGGTTAATTTCATACTTTTGTAGATATAGAAAAGGGAATATGAAGTAAGTTCCTGTTTGTCACCACTGACTACAAAGTGGTGACTGGCTCGGATATTGCTGTAACCTTCATTTGTCTAAAGGGCAAAGGTGAAGAAAAGTTTGTAGGCAGAGGTAAAATCTTCTATTTGAGCAACCATTAGTGTTGGTAAAAGTAGAAAAAACACTGGTCTTTTCAGTCTTTCTGATTTGAAATAGTACTTGTAGGTTTGAAGCCTTGTCTTCTTGTTCAAGTTATAGCAATTTACCTAATAAAATTTCAACCTCTACCAATAAGTCTGGCCGTAGCTCAGGTGGAAACCTCTACATCAAAAACATCTCTCTTTGGTCAAATCCACTTTGACACTGATGAATGTGTTTGTCAAGGTCAATCTTTCTTCAGTATCCAGATGAGCAATAATTACTGTCTCAGTTGCAAATTAGAATTCTGAATTAAATACAGCCCACTGGGAACAGTCTTTCTCAGAGTTATTGTTTACACTTCTCTTTACAGTCCTGTACCTTGCTCGCCTAGTTTAACTACCTAATAAATATCTAACTCCCATAAAAGTTACATATTCAGCACTGACATAGCACTTTATGAATACGGAAGCATTATCCAAAAAAAAAAAAAAAAAAGGGAAAAAATTAAAAGGACAACTGTGCTGGGAAGGCAGAGTGAGAGTGAATCATGGCCTCATGGCGTCTGAAAGTATTGATTTCAGAGTGAAATTATTCAATCCAGAGAGACATGGCATTGCCCAGTGTGTATTCTGGGCAAGCTATTGAAATGCAACCTTTACACATATAGGAAATTATTCCTAAATCAGTAAGTATAACAATATCTAGGGGCATAGTTTTCATCTATATTTTTCACTCTTACTACATAATGTTCTATCTTCCCTTACTTGAACTTGGAAGTTCCTAGCTTCTATGTTTTTATCAAATATCAGGCCTTATCACTTTATCTAGGATTATGGAACTTTCAGTGAAATAGTTTTGCTCTGAAAAAATTTGAAACACTGTCAGTCATTTCTATGGCTCTGATTAATTAATGGAATTCTTACTGCAAGATCTACATTCCTCACTGGTATCTCCCACCGTGCTTTTGCTAGCCATGTTAAGGAAAATCTTGCAGGGGACATGGTAGTTGCTATATCTGATGGGAAGAAAAATAGAGGTAAATAACAAAGCATGGTCTTCCCTCTTTCATTTTTCACTCTTTCCAGAATGAAAAGATGAGACATTTTTTTACTAGAAATCTAAATGAAGAAGCCATTAAACTCAGTGATATCACCTCACTTTTCTGTCAAAACAGGGTTTATTAAGAGCCAGATGAGCTATTTCTTCAGAGCATTGCACAGTGTGATACTGACACAGAGACTGACAGCAGGATCCTCAGCCAAGTGATGCAGAATGATTGCATCTGCACTGCTCAAGTGGAGCTTCTTTCAGGGAAAGCTCAGCGCTTCTGATCTGGTGTAGCACAGAGCATCTCATGGCACTGCCATAGCCCTTAAATGCAGATAGCATTTTATATCTATCCATCTATCTATCTGTAGACAATATAATAATACAATTTGAGATCTCTTAGAATAATAGCTTAGCAGCAAATGAAAATTTATGCAACATGTACTGTGAGGGAACAGAGACCCAGGAATGAACTGGGGACGTCAGTTGTTGATAGTGTAAATGTAGCCTGAGAGATATCAAACATGGTTGATGCAGGTTTGACAAATAAGAGTATATACCTTACAGAGAAAGTATCTCCTTTTTCTACCTATCACCTTGAAAATACTTCATGTAAAACCACAGTGATGTGCAGTATAGGACTCCAAAGCTAGATTTCAAATATTGCTTCAATCTTGCTCTTCATCTGAGCCAAAGAGGGTTATTGCAATGGACAGTGTTATTTAGTCTATAATTTGTGCATGTGGAGAAATGGATTTGAATGGAACTATGAATGCAATTTTTTCAAGATATATATTTCATGCACTCCTTTCAAATGTTGTGAGTCTCAATTACTGCATCAACTCTATTATGTTGAGCTAATGCAGAGATTGGAGTTGGCACCTACATAATTTTACAGCCTTATTGTCCTAGTTGAAAAAATATCAGGCATCATTTTCCTCATTTCAGAATTTCTCAGCCAAGTCAGATGAATAATCTATCTTAATTTTCATGGTTACCTGATACTGTACACATCATCCCAAACACTGACATAAATTCTTCGCCCTGCTTTTCAGGACTTAAGCCATAGTATTCTTATTCCCCTTTACTACTTGGTTTCTCCAGAGTCAATATTACGTCTAGTCAAGAGGTTAAAACACCTCTCTTTGCTTTTTTACATTCTAAAATAGGGGGCTAGATTCAAAAAACTTGCTGAATATAGTAGAGATGTGTTTTAAAAGACCAGCTCCAGCGACAGTTTTGGATTCTCCTGGATTTCTCGGGGTTTTTATCACACAGAGAGAAGTTTGTAAGCCTGATTTTAAAGCTCATAAACTGGCTTCTGCAAAAAAATTACTATTTCTTTTCCTCATATGTAGAAATATGTTAAACAGTAGGTTTTGAAAATTTGGTGGGAAATGTCAAATGCCTGTTCCTAGACACGATGTCAAGTGCAGTTGTATGATATTAGCCCACATTATAAAAGTGTTGGCAAAATAACTCCTCCATGTTGTTGTAACAAACAAAGAGCTATGTGGCTGATTTCATGCCCTACAGATAATTGTGCTTTTTCCATAACACTTGAATTGATTTTCAATGGACATACAAACTGAATGTTGTACCAAATCCAAACCTTTGCATGGTTGTATTGTGCAGCAAGTAATTGCATGCTGAGATAGCTTAGAGAACTGCCAAATAACGTAACTGAACTTCATCTCCTCTTCTTTGCAGACCAGACTGCAAATCACACTAATTCCAATAAGTCAAGAGTTTATTTGTAGAGAGGCAGTGAGGTCCCCTCAATGAGCAATAAGTTGATCATATATCTGAACATTTCATATTCTACAGAGTTTGAATTTTAAATTCAGTTCAGGACACAACACAAATGCCTATCTCTAGGCCGATCCACGATACAGTCAGTGCATATCAATGTATGTGATCATTCTCAACTCAAAGGTTTGGTGCTAGGAGTCAAACCACCATGGAAGTTATTTTTGATTATTGTCATTCCTTTTCAGTTCCACAGGACTTTTTTTCTCTTTAATTTTTTTTCCTTTTCTTTTGTTTGTTTGTTTGCTTGGTTTTTGTGTTGTTTTCTAATTTCACAGTTGACTACAATATTCATTCAAATTGAAGCTTATGGCAGAAAATAATTCTGCATTTTAGAACAGTTAGTTATCATTCCTTTAGTAGTTTCTGATTGAAATTCTATCGCTCAAGACAGGACTTTATCTCAGTTTAATGAGATATACCCTAAATCCATTTGTTAACGCATTTCCATAAAGACTAGGAATTCTACAACAGCAGAACATTTCTCAGTAATTACTTCACCAGTTATTCTGCTGAGATATTTCAGCCAATGTTTAGTCACAATTGAAAGACATCCTTTATTCTGTAATGCAGTGAGAAGACTGGAAGTTCTGTCCATCACAATTTCACTGCTGAAATGCTGAGACTCATTAGCAACCTGGAAGACAAGATCTGACAGATTCAAGTTATCAACGCTTGTCTCCTCCAGTGACAGCAAGTATGTTGTTGGTGGTGGCTTGCAGGGTTGGGAAGAGACAAATAGTTTGGTTTTATTTTCTTTTTTCCAAATTTCGTTTTTTAAGCTCAACAAGCTCTGTCTCATTTTAGTGGGGCTAACTCAGTGTAAAGGAAATTACAGTTGGCATTATCATGAAGCATGAACTCGATCACCTGTTATTCTGCTCCTAAAAGCCTGGGCCAAAAGGGAGTTCTTCACAAACTTCATCCATTGAAATTTTCTTCATACTTAAAAAAAAATCCCACTAGGGATGAGGAAGAAGATCTCAAATGTCATAATATTTTTTGAAGAAAACAAAAGAACACGTAGCTCAGATACTTTGATATTTTTAGTTTGATAATAAGGAAACATTTGCTTTAAAATCGTATGTGAAAAACATAATTGTTACTGCAGTCAATATTTCTAAATAACAAATGAAGAGGAAAAATAGAGCTTTTTTTTTTACATTTCTACAAATCCAAACTTTTTTTTCCAAATGACTTTCAAGACCTTGAATATATCAAAAAAATCTATCATTTATGAAAATGAAAACTTTTAGCTTTGAAAAATTACCTTTTTTTTCTAATTAAAACCATTTAATAATAATTTAATTCTACTTCAAAATCCATTGAAGTTATTACAAACTTCCTTTGATTTCAGAAGTTTTTGGATACGGTCCATAGATGGGATTTATGTGGGCAGAGTAGAAGAAAAAACTCAACCATTCCACTCTTTCAGCTCAGATCTACAGCCATAATTTCCCTTGACTTCAGAGACAAATACAGATATGGGCATTGTTTGGCCCTGAGATATATTTTCAGAAGTAAATGAAATAGAATTCAAGAGCTACAGCTGGGAAAAAAAGCTAATTTACTTTTCAAATTACTAATATTTATGACTTACACATTAAGGATTGCCAATATTATTAAAAGAAAGGAAGTTAAGAGACTGAAGTGCAGACCATTTTTTAAATTAAAAAACAGATTTATAAATGCATAAAATAAATGTTATAGCAAGGAATGTTTTAAATATACTAAATTTAGGCACATATTCCAAATAAATTATTTTATGGCTAGAAGACTCTTATTTTTCTTCTCTTTTCCTGTATTGATGAGGTCTATCCCCAGCTGTGCTTAGTTTGTTCAAAGTGATGTCACTGATGATGATGGGGTCACTGATGGTGATGGGATCCATCTCACTATTGAGCACCTGGGCTGATTTTAAGTTCACATCTCTCTGGGGCTTGGGGACATGTTCTTTGGCAGTGTAACAGAGCTGCCATGCCATCTCTCTTGCCTTCCTGTAAACATCATCAGCAAAGTGAACAGAAAGGGGTTTAGAGCTCCTTATAATGCCTTTCACCATCTTAGGCCAAGTGAAGTCTTCAAGGCTGTTTTTTCCTAGTTGCAAAGCAGCCTGATCGAGCACTGAAGTGTGGAGCAAGCCCTGTAGGTTTGACATACCAGTGCTGACATTGCATGTAGGTGTGTGGGCTATCAGCCACAGCCACACACAAGTGTACATCTCTCTGTTTATCTCTGCTGTGTCAAATAGCTAATATGGCCAACTAAACTTGACTCAGAACTACTATTACGTATACTAGAGTATATGTAAGTCAATTTTTTTTTCCATAAAAGGGAGATTTTGAAGGGACTTCATGTAATGTTATGGCACGTCATTAAAGAACACGAAATGTGTACTTGGACTTTAGATGTTTTTGTGTATATATATATATATACACACACAAAAAAACCTAGAAGTTTTTGTGTGCCCAGAAGTTTGTGACATTTATTCAGCTAGAACAGGTAGTTTCACAACACACCTTCATTTTTTTTGTGGACATGAACATATGCACAGCTGCACATAAAAACCTTCTTTTCGTTTTTATTACCAAGATATATTGCACGCATATGACAGCAAAACTCAACATAAAAGCCATTTTAGTGTGTACCTAAATTTTATTTCTTCTAGTAACACTGGTTCCACTTTGTGATCTGTAATCAAATAGCTCACAAGTAAGCACATAGGCATGGATTAATCTCGTTTAACATTATACCTCTAAAAGTTCCAAAGTTAGCTGATCAGGCGCTGTCCTCAGAGGATGGCAGAGACAGGCAAATCACCCCTGTGTAGGACAGGAATCTAGAACAGGCAGTTGAATCACCAGCTGAACATGCGTGTTTCTCTCCACTAATGCACAAAACAAGTAGATTACCTTTAGACAAGCAAATGCTAGACACCTAAAGTCAGCAGCTCTGAGTCACATACCGTCAGGCCACCAGGAAGTATGCATGGAGAAGCAGAGTAGCTCAGTACTTGAGCCTGAACGGCATTAACGTGTTGGTCTAGGCACCTGCAGTGGGACACACGCTGCTCTTCCACTCATGGGGTGGCGGGGGCAGTGATATCCACAGGGTTTTGAGTCTGACAATTGTATTTGTTCAAACAACCTAAACATTCATTAACTCTGTCCTTTCAACAAAATGGGGTACGTGCAGGACATCATGCTAGCAGGCAACCACCCAGGACTGCTCCAAGGGCTCAGCTGTGGTTTGCCACAGGCTCCCTGCATGGAGCAGGGCTCGACTGAGCAGCCTCAGGCACATGCCACAGAGCTGCTTGGCAGTGGGATGACCCACAAGACCAACACTTGCATCTCTTCAGTACCCTTATTGTGGATGATGTTGATGATGATCATGAACCTTGCTGTGACCCTGCACCCAATGTAATGCATGCTTTCTGGTTAGAGGCCCTGTCTCCTTTTCTTTCCTACTCGCTCCTTCCCCAGAGGAAGCAAGAGAGGAAACTGTGTTTCTATGTGTTTTACTCTAATCACACTTTTAATAGTCCCAGATTCCTCCACTGAAAATCCCATGGAATAACAACATTCACAGGCAAAGCAGATTTTCTTCTTTCTGAAAAGAGTTCCAGATAATATAGAAGTGAACAAAGTGCATAAAAATTGACTGAAATTGTGGCCACTCATATGAAGCCACTCATTTCATGTGTACTATGTACTATATAATGATATTGCTGTCTGGGAACACAGTTTCATTCTTCCCTGTTATGCAAACTAATTTCTCTGAAATGTGTAAAGCCCAGTTTCAAAGTATTGCTTTAGTGCCTGAAATCGTACTTGGAATACAAGAATACAAAAGCTTCTTACTTATATAATTTGTAACATCTTTGTTTGTACAAGAGAAAGCTGTAATTCACTCTTTGAGATTCAGGAATACCATAAACCTCCAGAGCTGAGTTAACATAATTAATCACCAGAACCACAAAATTAATTTCTTTTTATTATTGTGATCTTTGTCTGTTGTTTTATCATACACATTTAAAATATTTTTACCTTGAGATGCTCTCTAAGACATGTTATCTTAGTGATAACTGAGTTTATTTAATGTCAGTCGTAGATTACACTTTCTGTCAAAACTAAACAGCCATAACAGGACTGGAGTAAAAATTAGTGTGACCGTGTAAACTATGGGTGAAATGGTGCACCTAAATATTTAGGAGCCAAGCACCTGACACCACACTTCCAGGTTACCACATCAGATATCCTTCTCTGTTTCTAGTCCTACCTGTCTAGAGTAATGTAACTCAGCTTCAAAGGTAAGTGCAGGTGCAGTGGGACATTTTTGTTTCCCAACTGGTGAACAAAATTACATGCTATGTTTCTTGATCTCATCTAACTTTAGTAAATAAAACATGCAAGTTATTAATGTTTTCTCCTCCACACCTCCATGGAAAGAGAGAAAATATTTTTCTTTGGGGTAATTAATCCATGTAATTGCTTTTAGCAAAAGACTGTCATTTCTGCTATCCAGTCCCTTGTGAATCAAGACACTCATCTAAACATTCCAACAGTTTTGTCACTCTTTCAGGTAGAGATTGTATCATTCAGACATTTTGGCTAAAGGTTGGGAAAAAAACAGCTCAGGTGAGCAGGTGGGAGGTTGATGCTGAGCCTCTTGGTCTCCAAAAGGGACTGTTGCCTGATTTTCTCTGTGTAGAGAGTAGGGCATCTTGGCTTGCTCCTTTTATCCAAAATACTGTGTTTACTTGTTCCCAGCTGCAAGTAAACAGGATAGCTATGCTGGCAGTGAGCGGCCTCTATCCCAGGCTGTGCCAAGAGGAAAAGGAGAGCAAGCTGCTTTTGCCCTCAACCCCCACTTCTCTTGCATAGGTTTAGGCATCATCTAGCCATAGTAAAGACTTCAGGTAACTCATCTTTGAAGAGAAAACTTGAGTCACACAGCCTGTGGAATCCTCATTTTTCATCATTAAGAGAATGCTTCCCAGTGACAGAGTATCCCAATGTTTATTCACTCTTCTGGCACAGCCATGTAGGGGGTGGATGCCAACACAAAGCAGTCTGTGAGAGGCAGAAAACACTGTAGGTGAGACTGGTTGGGAGATACAGACTAGACACCCCCCTTGGGAAGGGCCAGTCTGCTGCCAGTATGACTGGGAGCCCCTGGAGGCTTCAGAACTGTGCCCTTCAGTATCTTGGCTCGTGAGTAAGTTGCATGGGGAAAACAATACATGGTTTTACTGTGCCCAGCATCACTTCTCCTGCCTCAAGCAGAATTAAATGGGCTTGCTTTTTGAAAATACTGGGGGAAAACTCTTTGAACTGAGAGACTGATTCATGCATTTGCAGTTATATAAAATGTATGTTTTTGCTGGAGCATCTTGTTACACAGCCACCATTTTGGCATGCCGGTGTGATGAGCATGTTAGCCACATAATTACGGAGGAGATGCAAACAGGGCTGTCTCTTGTACCTTTGCCTTCTCTTAGAGGAGCAAGTAAAATGCCACCCCCATGTTAGTAAATGTAAGTTTTGGAATTAAATCAGGATTTCATGCCTAATTTCTTGCAGCTACTGTCAGTTACATCTGTTAATAAACTATGTCCCTGGCTGGCAATAAGTCATTGTATATGTCAATTATTACCAATTGTCTGCCTGAAATTAGGATTTCAGTAACTTTTTAAGGCAAATACCTCCATCAAGTTATTAAATTGTCAAAATCTTACACTGAAATAAATTCTTCCTTTCTCTCTCTGTGTCAGAACTACACAAGGCTGTTGAAAAAGTGAATGACATATTTTAATGGTGGTGAAAATTCCCTTTTACCTAGATCAGCCACATTTGAGTTACACAGTGTTCACATTTTCAAGCATTTCTGCAACCCTACTTTATTTAAAATAAAAACTGAATTTGTTCTGTAAATACAATATTTCAAGGAGCTGAAATTTGAAGAAAAATACTGATTATCACAAGAGTTTATATTAAAATCTTGAGATATAGCAACAAATAGCCATTTTCAGAACAGAGAGGAGTAAATACTCTTTAATTTAAGAGAATACTGACCCGATTTTTCTGCATAATAGCACCATTTTTATATGATAAAATGCCCAAATTACTCCAAATTTTAATTTATAACTAGTACTAAAAGTCTAGCTACATGATGTAATGGAGTATTTTACAAAGAGTCTTTCATCCTCCCCAAGATAACTTTAGAACTGGAAAATATCTGTGATTATAATAATGCAAAGCCACTTATAAGCTAATAATATCTGTTTAGGGGTAGACTGAGTTAATATGGGTGCCTGTTCCTATTCTGATATCTAGTTCACCTGGGTAGCTATTAGGTCTGAAGAGTACCTGTTCATAGGATTTAAAGACACGACATTTACTGGGAATTGCATCTCTGAAATGAAGCCATTGAGCATTAGAGATACACCTGAAAAGTAACTAGAGTAGATTCTTGAATAACTTACCTTTTTTTTTTTTTTCTGGTTGGAAGAAAAAAAAATATAAACACATAATTATTTGAGGGCTAGAAAAATATAAATTGCATTACTTTAAAAATTAGATGTAGAAAATGCTTTCATTAAGGACTATATTGTGTATGTGGGTTTTGTGGTGCTACAGAAATAATCATAGCTATATTTATGTAGCAAATTTTCCACAGTGATGATCAGCTTATGAACTGAGAAAATGCCAAAAATAAGAATTAAATACATTAGACATTCATATCTTCAGGTTTTAAAGTAGAAATAAATTTTATACTTTTCTTGGGGAGATAGGAAAAAACCAGATTTACTTGAAACCACGTTCTTGTGTTCTGGAGGTTCAAAAGCGGTTCAGGTACAGACTCCATCGCTGTCCTGTGAGCATCCTTATTATTCTATGCTTTAAGATACACTGTAGGCTGGTTTTGGTGCAGGCTGGTAACCTGTCAGAAGGAGCATGGACATGGTTTAGAGGATAACATGGGCCACGGAATGCTCCCTTAAGGAAATTATGGATGCAATTACTTTGCTTTGCAGATGGAGGACCTTTAAGCTGCATGTGAGCCACATCTTGACATTAGCTCCTAGGTCTAGAGTTTAGTCCTGTCTCATCTGCCTGTACACAGGCATGGTCACTAGGCCTCTAACAATACCAGGTGCCCTGGGGTGTTCAAGATATCTGCACGTGACTTCCAATGCCCCACCTGTGAGCAGCCAGAGTGAGCTACCTTGGCTTAACCACCAGGCTTCCACGTAAACACCTGTGAGAAGACACCTGCCTTCAGTAATCTGAGCCTGTGATGGGAATCCTGTCCCTGGGACTCACGTTAACTGCTTAAACATTGCCATTCAGCACCATTTGAACGCAGTGTGTTATCCTGCCCGATCAGCAGCTTTACTGCACAGGTATCCTGTACCTGCTAGTGCTATGCAGGTGCCTTGGACATCCAGATGCATCGGGTATCTGAGTCTACCTCAGCACGAGGCAGCTATGTTTGGGCAACTGAATCCTTTGCATGTTACAAAATTTTGAGTCAGTTTCTGAAAGAAATTACCTTCATATGATTGTTGGCTCAAAGAGCCAGAGTAAAACATTTTAGCTGCTGATCCGCAGAGAGTTTGCTCATGATGCAAAGAACATGCAAACTTCCAAGATAACAGAGTTTCGTACTGTAAATGACCCTGCTATCTTACCCCCAGAATGAAGGTTGCACTGAGGTTAAAGAAAGACCTTTCATTGTTTCCCTTTAGTGATAAAACCCATATTGGCTGTGGTTTAAAAGAACTAAAAGGCCCAGTCAAGGCTTACCATCTGTGTGGCTCAAACTGTTTAAATACGATCGCAATATTGATATTGCTCTAACCTCTGTTATGCCTCTCTCTGCCATCTGCAGAGCTGGGAGAACAGGTTTTCTTTATACTCACCATGACGAACTGTGTGATAGATTGAAGGAAATCATGTTTATATAAATACGTAGTGTGTATACAATACATATAAAATAACTTGAACAACTTGTCTGAACACCAAGTATCCAGGAAAGGACAGTAAGTCACCTCTGCTATCAAAATGCAAACAGAATTTTGTCCAGCCATAACCTTTCTGAAACAGGTGGCACGCAATTGTATGTTTGAAGGTTATGTGTTTTGTTAAACTTAGCAACAATAACTGGTAAGAATGGAAAAGTCAATGTAATCTATGTTACCCAGAAGTCCAAGTAACAATGTTGAACTTCATTTTGATGCAGTAAGAAGTTGTCAAGAATAGGAGAGGTAATAATTTTATGACTGGTGCTGAAACTGAGAAGTAATATTGTCTGTGTTATCATAAAATATGTCTTTATGAGTAGAATGGTAATGAAGAAGTTCATACATTCACTTCAGTAACTGTCAAGCATATAAACACATAGGGAGATATAAATAAATGAGAGAATCTCACTGGCTTTGGAAAGTGTGTCACAGAAAGAGATGCTGAGAGAAGCTAATCAGTGTCTGAACACAAACCTGTGTCAGCAGGTCTGCATGGAGCATCAGGGGCAGACTTTTGCCTAGATAGCGTGATTTTGGAGTTAAAGTGTTATTTTAAGGAACTTGTTGCTGGTCTTTCTCTCAAAGATGGCACTGTAGGGTGAAGAAGGAATCTGAGAACTAAAGCGCTTTCCTTTGTCATTTGGCAAAATTTTGCAGACCCACGCCACAAGTTGCTGAGGTCATTACAGAGTTGATTGACTCCAGCAGTCTCTGAATCATAGATGTCATGGAAGAACAGTGAGAAAGAGGGCAATTAGCACGAGGCACGGAATGGCATGACATGGTAAAAGAGGAGAGAAATTGAGGAGATGTTGACAGTGTTCCTTTCAAACTGAAGGAGAATTTTAAGGAGGAAAAGCTAAATGTACTCCTCGAACTGGGATTTCACAGAAACCACTACTCTGAAAACCACTATGACAATGGCTATTCACCCAAAATGTGGCAATTCAACAGCAAATGCACCATCATGAGCTTGCCAAACACCAGCCTGGTTCTGACTCAGAACAAAAAATACAACCTAGTGATTCATCAGCATCACTTCCTTGTGCACAATTCATTTCCTGAAGAGTTTCCCATCTACTCTTGCTTTCCCTTAAGATCTAGCAATGGCCTGGCTGAGGAACCACATATGAAATTTCACACTGGCAGAATAGAAAGAGGAAGGATAGTTCTTCTCAAAACATGTAATGCACATTCTATTTACCTGTATTTTATGGCAGTGGCAGCAGAAAAGCCAAGTCAATTTATAAATTAGGCCTAGTTTCACGGTGTTGTTTTCCAAGTGAATCATCACACTGAGTTGATCACATTTTCTAATTTAGAAAGTTTAAACATGCAGAAAAATGTACTTTTTTGCTCTTTATCTTATCAGGTACATCATCACCCTCTTCCACTAAAAACATTATCCACTATGCCACTGTGAACATGCCTCAGGCTTATTTATTAAGAAACGTTAAGCATTACCTCATACAGTGCATAGAAAATACGTCCAACAACAACACAACATCTAAGAAAAATGCAGAAACCATTATTTGCTGTCAGTAGGGTTAGCAACTAATTTTCATCTTAGTCTGGGAAAAAGAAAAGGGGGGGGACAGTTTTTACTTTACCATTTGATTTCCTGATGCACGTTGCATCATTTAAACTTCATGTTCCTTTCAGCAGGCTTACAAGTGAGATCAGACTGGTCAAGTCAGTGGATTTTATTGTTTGCCATTGTCAACACCTAGATTTCAAATTCATATGACAAACAACAGGTAATAAAATCAAAGGTTCACCATACAATTATTATTCATTAGAGCTGACACAGCTCTCACTAAGTCAAGAAATGATGAAGACTATGGAAAATTGCAGTGAGTAGGATTTCCCTTTGTCAAGTAGGACTCATTACTTACCCTGTAGTAGCCATGGCTGTTTCAAATGCATTGTCCACCTACACTCCTCTCTTGGCATGCCTGAATTTCTCATATCTATGCTTGCCCAGCCTCACCCCCTGAGCTTCCACCTGCACACTAAAGCTCCTCCACCTATTTCACCAAGACTGAATTTTCTTATGCCACTACAGAAGTCAGGCTTTATAAAACTCCCCAGCAGTGAGGAGAACTGGTTGGGCAATATCTCAGAGAATCCTCATGGTTACTGCAAACTGTCTATTATGCCAAAAGGAAACCCTAGTAATGGAAATTTCCATAGCTGACATCCTTGACATCCTTATCATGACTCACAAGAAATGACCTGATGTGTAGGAGGCGAGACTACTGGAGACTACCTTAAATAATGGCTGTGGGACAGCTCAGTGAACACAAACTTCAGATTTTAATTTTTTGACCAAAGAAAAATGATGTGAAAATCTATGGCCTGATCCCCAGTCTTCTCCAGATTTCAGAGATAGGCACACTTCTTAGGGAATCCACAAAAGCTGCCAGTACTCTGGTGGTGGCAAGATCTTTAGCCTGAATTGGTAGATCTAATCTGGTTAGCTCACAACAAACTTAATGCAATTAAACACCCACTTAAATTAGCCTCTGGCTAACTGTCTGACTTTCTGTCCTATCTGTGAAACTGGCAAACAGCATTGGGGTATCTGACAACTTTGGTCCTATCCTGATTTTAAAAACACCTGTGTATATCCAGAATATACTGTCTGGCTTCGCTGTGTTAGAGTCAGGTTTTTGAAAAAGAATAATCAAATAAGTAATCTGGTGCAAAGGTAAGGATGAGACCATGGTATGTAAAGCTCTAACATGAGACATAAACATGACTCTGTCCTTATGGAATTTAGTGGTGTTACCATGCCAGCATTTCCTTGTTTCATGGACAAAGGAAAAGATAAAAACACAAGAGTTTCATAATGGTTTCTTAACAGTATCTGGTTTAGAGGTTAGTATTACATTTTTCAGCATCCAATACACATTTCTCACTAGCTTCCTTTGCTAACCAATGAACTACCAGTAGTAGGTGAAAATATCCAAGGGCATGTGAGACATGGTTCTCTCTGTGTTGTCTCTAGAAATTTCTTAGCATCTCTGTCTGAAGAAAGGAGTCTTGAGATATTTGCTACTTGTCTTGCCAAAATGAGGGATTTAGGAATTCACTGCTCTTGAGGCTAAGAAAAGGATGAGTTAGGGGTTCATGGGACACATCTGCCAAAGCCATTCTCTCAAAAGAGAGGTCTGTGGCCTACCAGTCCGAGTACTGCAGAGTGTCTTATGGCCGTGTTGGCTTGGCTCTCTTTTGTGTGAAGTGGGAACACCACAGCTCCCTAGAAGCTCTAGGCATAATGTTTTGGTTCAACCTCCTGATGTCAACTCAGCCCCACACAACTGCTCACTCACTTTTCCACTGTGGGATGAAGGAAAGTATTGGAAGAGCAAAAATGATAAAACTCATGGGTTGAAATAAAAACTGTTTAGTAGGTAAAGGAAAAGCCACACATGAAAACAAGTCAAACCAAGGAGTTAGTTCACCCCTTCCCAGGCAGGTGTTCAGCCATCTCAAGGAAAGCAGGGCTCCATCACACCTAACGGTGACTTGGGATGACAAATGCCATCACTCTGAATGTCCTCCTGTTTATTCTTCTGTCCCCACTTATACATGCTGAAAATGATGCCGTGATGCACGCCTTGTTAGCCCAG